>JAVQJF010093289.1:0-48541 GCA_036023855.1 Gadopsis marmoratus
CCCCCCCCCCCCCCCCCCCCCCCCCCCCCCCCCCCCCCCCCCCCCCCCCCCCCCCCCCCCCCCCCCCCCCCCCCCCCCCCCCCCCCCCCCCCCCCCCCCCCCCCCCCCCCCCCAACAGCAGATGAGTCTGGACTGACTCAGTGGATGATGTGACACCACATGAAACCTCTAGAATTATCAGTGAGATGATTTATAGTCAAAAACCGGAGAATAAGCCACTTACTCAAGCTCTGTTTCAGCCCTGATGCAGAGTGGATGATGACATTTAGGAAGCCGTACAAACCAGAAGATTCATCATCTGTGGAGGGCGGCGTTCAGATTATGCAGGTTAAGATAAAAAATACAAATCTGCAGGTATATTACAATGAATATTAAATGTGAAAACGTACAATGCAGACTGAGCCTTACCTTCCTTGTTCATGGTCATTGGAATGGTGTGAACAGTCTGGAGTTTCACACATGAGTTAGTGAGCATCTGCAGCTCCAGAGAGGTCAGAGAGAAGCTTTTAAAACCTGCAGGACAGTTAAAGCCAAGTCACACGAATGTGACATCGCAGCTGTTATGAAGACTCTCTTATGGAAAGTGCCAGAAAACTCACACTTCTTCTGCTGCTCGCGAACGATCTCCCTCCACTCGGCGCGTTCATAGTCGGAAGAGATGAGAAACGTGAAACCCTGGAAGAATTGAAGGGATGACATAAGCTGTAATGTCGCGCTTGTCAACAGCAGGGGGCAGCAGGAAGCTGTTTATTGACAGCTGTTTATTGACAGCGAAAGATAATCATTTTGCATGAAAAGCCCATCAGGGAATGCAGGTAACACCTTTCATCGATCTAAGACACTGAACATTATACAGGTTTGAACGTCCTGTGACTCACCTTGCCGTTCCTGTTGGCCACTCTGAACGCCATGTTGGGTGACATGAGAAGCAGCACAGACTCTTGTTCTGACAACTTCTTCCTCAGACGCTCGATCGCCTTGGGTCCTTTGGTGGTTCTCTACAGATTGACGGTAACAGGGTTAATATAAAGCAGCACATGCTGTCTAGACATGTTCACATGTGCCAATCTGTAAGTTGCTCCTTTTATTTTAGTTTATCACACTTTGGTACAAAGCTGTCATTGTTGTCCATCCTTGTATTTAGTGCTGGGGAGGTTCCAGGGTTTACCATCTGTGGATCCTCACCTTCTCTCTTTGGATCTCGTTCTTGATCTGGGAGATTTTGATCTTCATGGCATCTATCTCCTCATCCTGGACCAGGGGGATGGGGGTGGACTCACAGTCCTCGATGGTCTGGAAGGTCAGGTCAGCCAGTGGGATGTACCACTTACAGTCATACTGCTGCCCTTTTCTGTTGGAGGACAAGAGCTGTGTCTAACAACATGATTTTATAAAACTTCACAATTATCTTCACCCAATAATTCTTTGTTAGCAAACACATTTAAGAAACTGACGAAGAAATTATAACCTGCATCTCCCACTGCAACCACTAGCTGGTCACAGGGAAACGGTTCTATTTTGACAGATAACAAGTGTAATGTCTGTCTGGGCGGAGTGACTCTCATTCCCCAACAGGGATTTGAAGCGGCGGATCTTCTGGGTCACAAGCCTGCGTCTCTAACCTCAGGCTGGACCGACCCGACTCACCCTGCAGCCTGTTTCTTCAGCTTGGCGCAGAGCAGCAGGTCGGTGAAGAGGAAGACATGACGGAGTTTCCTGGAACCTTCGACCAGCTCCACCATGAAGCGATCCTTCAGCAGCTGGCGGTTCTGCCCGTGGGAAACCAGAACTCACGTCAATACACTACAACTCTCATTTGTCTAAAATTCACCCACAACAATCTTCATTTTTCAGTAGTTTTAACTAGTCAAACAGCGAATGAGAATTAAGATGGCTTTTTTAAAGAAAAATCTATTTTATTGCACCAAAAGCAAATAGCTGCAACAGAAAGAACTGCTGAAAGTACAGTGTCTAATTCAAGTTTTACATTGATGCTCAGTTTAAAATGGTTTAATTTGGGGTTCACAAGCAGTGATTTTGTACATGCTTGTAATTACTGTGCAGCCTGTGGTGGTGTGGAATGAATGCTACCCAGCCGCAGAGCGGAAGGAAACAAAACAACAACAAATCATTTGTGATGTGACCAAAACAAGGCAGTAGATGTAATGATGCATTTTCAGCCTCTGCTGCTCCGTCATGATCTCTGGACTGTTGGAGTACGTCTGCCACGGCTGTAGCCATGCTGGCTCCTTGGCTGCAGGCTGTGCATGGCAACGTCAGCGGGTCAGTCAACCAGGTTGGTGTAGACAGATGGATTACCATGGATTTTGGAACAGATATCCAGGAAATAAAACCTAATGACCTCTGACTTTTCCTCTAGAGCCACCACGAGGTTGACATTTGTGCTTTTACCTGAAATGACTCGACATCATTGCCACGAAATCTACTACAGACACTCATGTTCCCTCATGACAACCTTTGGCGAGCCGCTGACTTATCAGACAGCGCCATCATCAGGTCAATTTGTTTCATTTGTTCATTAACAAAATACTGCCAAACGAAGGGCCCTCCCCTCAGCTGTGCCTAAGTGTTAGCATCCTCACATTAGCATTTAGCTCAAATCACCACTGTGCCTAAGGACAGAGCTGCTAGCGTGGCTGTAGACTCTTCGCCGTGTGAGCGTTCGTGTTATCGACTTTTTCACTCAAAACGTTTTTGCCACTTTTCTCAAAGAAAATGGATATTTGCGACAAAGATTCTTGCCAAACTAATATGGTAAACATGGCATACGTTATAGCTGCTGAACATCAGCACGTTAACATCGTCATTGTGAGCGTGTCAGCATGCTAACATTAGCATGTTGCTCAAAGCAGCGCTAACAGGTGCAGACGAGACTCCAACAATGCAACACACACAGAAAATGGACATGTGATTTCTATTTAGCTCATAGCCAAAGCAAATGTGGGTGTTAAATCTGAAGAAAACCATTTTTCTGTCGATTTCAGTGACAATCAAAAATCTAAAGCTATCCTACCTGCTACAACAGCATACTGTGGAAATATCCCACCTTTTGACCTCTGGGCTGAGGCGGCTTACAGTGACGCTGCCCATGTGAGACTTTGCCATCCCACAACAACCAAAGTTCAACAAAAACAAGGAAATCAGTGCGGCGTGGTTTTCCTATTCTCTCCAGCTCAGTGTTCGTGTTGGCAAAGCCCTCACACATCTTCAGTGCTGTGCTGGTGGCAGGGTGACATCCGCTTACTGTTTTCTCACACGGACATTAGAATGAGACGCTGAGCAGGAGGTGCAGCTAAACACACTCGTGGGTTTACATGCTCACAGCAATTACAGGCGGCCATGGTGCAGAAGCATCAACAGTGGGTGCAAATGTAGTCGACAGCTGATCACATACAACAACAACAACAGGTATTTTAAACGGACTGTGATGGGTCTGCTTGTTATCTGTCAATCTCCGTGAGAGATTTCAGACTTCCTGGACAATATACAGAAGACTGTTCCCAAGAACTTTCTTTGATTTAATATCCCTCCCATGGAGGGCGGGGCCAGTTCCCAGAAAAAAAACAGGAAGTTCTCAGTCAGTCATCTGAATCACAGCCCTGAGGTGCATGGGGGGGGGGGGGTCAGGAAGCTTGCTAAGTCGGTACACACCCAGAGGGGGGAGGGGGGAGGGGGGGCTGGCTAGACGGTTAAGTTGATAAGGAGCGCTCCAGGTCATTTCTGGGAAGCAGCGTTGACACTGTGGCATGGAAGGATGGGAGTGAACGTGGAGGTAATCCACAGGTTTTCCTGGTTTGCGACACAGAGATCCCCCCATAGAGCCTCCAGTGTTTGCACTGCTTTGCCACAAGCTTCCTCCATTTCCTTCACAACTAAAGCAGACGGGCTGAGATGAGTCAGCAACAGTCTGACTCACACTCCGCTTTATTGCAGCTTCCAGACACCTTGTACTCTGAGCTTTCTACGGTCAACAGTCAAGATATGACGCAAAGTACGGGGGCAGATATAACGCTTAATTCCACAGTGCAGAAATAAATCAAAGAGGTGTTCTAAAATACTGTGCATTCTCATGTCTATATAATCAAGTGTTCTGTCAATCCAGAACTTTAGTAAACACCACCATGTAGCCCACTTCCCTTTACAGGTATTAGCAGCACAAGCAGCATGGCTCTATGGATGGTAATGTCAGTCTGCCAGTTGGTGCACCGCTTTGGTCCAGACTATTGGATGGATTGCCAACAGACATTCATCTCCCCCTCTGGATCATTTGTGATACCTTTACTTTTCACCTAATGCCGTCGGGTCAATGTGTTTTATTTGTCCAGTACTATAAATACCTGCAGAGCCAATGACAATCAGCCTCTGCTGTACATTATGTTTAGCACTAATTAGCAAGTGGTATTCATGAAAAAACAAGCTTAGTTCTCCAGACCACCCAAAATGGGTGGACGCTTGTGAAGCATAAACTGGATAAATATAAAATCATATAAAAGCTGGAGCGGCCCAGGGAGTCCATGTAACAGGGCCAGGCCTCGTCGCTGTGCCACCACACCATTCAAACCACTGCATCTGTCCTTGGCAGAGTGAACAAGTGCTCCACGAAGGGAACAAGCTGTACCTTTTCTTAAATTGTCCTTCTCCTCCACTCAAACCCCTGGTGAATATTAACAGCAGCAAGCTGGGCTTCATTCAAGCAAACAGCATTGATGGAAGGTATTTTGGTGAATATCCAGCAAATCCAGTGTCAATCACGTTCCTGTCTCGCTTACAAGAACTAGTCCACTAAAAATGCACCAGGTGGCAGTACGGAGGGGAGGTTGACTGACACGTGTTGATTCACCAAAAACACTGTTTATTTGCATTTGGTTTGCAACGAGCCTGAGCAGTCAAAAAGTATGTTTATCCCCTGTTACAAAGTCATTAGCGTAACCCTGAGGTGATGCAGTGACTCAGCTTCCCCACTGACCTCTCCCTTCTTAACTGTCATGGACTGTCTGCGGGGGGTGATCTCCTCATTGATGCTGGACAGGAAGTTCTGAGAGATGCGCAGGGCGTCCTGTAACAGCGGATAGTCCGGGTGGCTGGAGGGCGTGTGCTTCAGGAGGTCCTGGAATAGAAAAGATTATGACCAATTCAATCTCCAAAACTGTCTTCATGCATACAAGATGTTGCTCCAGATCCACTTACATGCAGGACAAGCGTGCTGCGCGTCACTCTGTCCACGGGTTTGTAGAGCAGAGCTGTGGAGGAGGGAGAGTCAGCTCGACAGGCCTAGTCACAGCTCACCTACTTATAGCAATATTGATTAATGTGGAGGCTGGCCATTCATTTCACTCAGTACTCACTTTCCAGTGAATTTTTAGCCAAATGGTCTTTGCAGTCCTTTGTGCTTTTGACCTTGAGATTCTGGCAGGAAGATAACACCAGAGGGAAAAGTGAGAAAAAAATACCCTCATTAAATCACCGCAACTGCCCCAGAGTGCAATTAAACCAATCAGCGCGGCTGCAAAGAGCTGCGTGGCTCTTTACGCTGTGAGGACTGCTGAAAAGTGCCCCGTCATCACTTGTCCCGGGCAGCTGTACAACATCAGACACTTGCCTGCCGCGGTCCTGCTGTGCGTAGCGCGATTACATACCTCAGATATCTCTGCAAACTGAGCATTAGCCTGGCAGCACTTGTCTGCCGTCTCCACAGCAATCTTATAGTTATCCACAAAGGCCCGGTACCCTCCAAGCTGGCTGGCCTACAGCACACAAGCAGATTACAGATTAGATTCATTCATAAGATACATTTCACTAGTGTGCGACTTCCACTGGGCGCTCGGCAGCGTGGCTGCATGCTGTGCTCAGGCATGAGTCGGCATTGGTGTTACCGGAGGAATTGAATGTGATCCAATGTTGCTCATGTGTCTAGATTTAAATCCATGTATGTATGTATGTATGAGTAGCTCTTATTCAGTGGCCTCCTACAGAGCGTTTTGTTCTCCTTTACTGGCTGTCATGTGGCGAAGCGAGGCTTTTATCTGGCCGGGGGCCGACTCCAGGCAGTCTACTCACATGAGCACTGCAAGATCCCCTGAGCATTACAAAGAGCCACAGACTCCCACCTTTCCCCCTCTTTAAACTATCATTAATGATCAAGGCATGACACTTAAGGAGTGCTATAATTAGTTTCTGAAAGCCACTGACTTGACGAACAGAAAGCAACATACAGTTGAATGCTGTGGAGGTTCCATGTTATTTAAATGGAGGGATTGCTGTGCTGTAACTAAACACTCAAACTGCAGCTACACACAATTAGCTCAACATTTCACTCGTATCAGCCCATCAGAAACTCTGTATTCCTCTGCTCCGATTTCCTTGTTTACTCTACTGGCTGACGATAAAGTTAGGTCAAAAGTGGAAAAACAGGTTTGTGTTGCTGTAGCTCTGAAAGCGTTGCCATGACAATTTTGCCTCAAGAATGACATATTTCAGCCAAAAAAATCTAAGATGATATGTGCGATTGTTGTGATTGATCATGTTTGTGTTGATGTGATGTACACAATATAAATATATGTTACCTGGTGCACTTTGCGACAGCTAACACATACTCAACATGCAGTTACAACATGAACGATGGGTCTTACTGAAGCCAACAAAAATATCATCAGCACACCAGTTTCTGGAAGAGGTCCCCCACACACTGCTGGTGGCCCCAGTCCTGGACTCGGGGCAGCAGAGCGTCGTAGAAGTCCTTGTGGATCTCATGAAGTTCTGGCACTTTAAAGAAGATGGTCTCTATCTGCTGGATGGTCAGCATTGGTTGGGAGGTTGTGGCTGCGGCCCTCAGAGGCTTCATGGGCTGGATACATAATCACAGTTACTGAATGTACTGTATGAGAAAATAACTAATAAGCCATTCAGGCTCATCTTCAACAGGTCAGAAGACACAAGCTAAATGTCATTAGAAGCACTTTTAATATTTAACTTGTTTTTACAAAGAACAATATTTGTCTGCCAGCCTCAACTCTCACTGTCTGTCTGTGACTGCAAGTGGCAAATACAGGAGGACGCTGGATGCTACAATGTAGTGTATAACTGACTCAGCATGCAGGAATATCCATCGAAGGTTTGCTAACATTAGCTAACGGAAGCTACGCTGAGCCACAAAATTGAGCAAGGCCGCGTTTCATCACGTATGAACTTTTCATTTGCAAGAAGAAGAAGAAGAAGAATGTGCTCAAACACTCGGTAAGGTCCGTTACAGGGCATTAACATTAGCTAACGTTAGGCTACTGATCATGCAAGACCAAGTAATGCTGAGGCAGCAAAACCCTCGAGTGGACTAAAGATGAGCAGGTGCATTGTTAATGAGCCTCATATTTCTGCTGTCAGATTTATAGTCTTGCGTTAAAAAGGAATACGCACAAAACACTAGCACTTAAAGAAAAATATAACTGAACATGCTAGCTATCGGTAGTTTTTTTGCAAACTCATTTTTATCATATATTTCCGTTTCTATTACACTACGGACACATATGAATTTTGTTGTGTGCGTTAAACGTGACACATACTATCAGCAGGGCCTCCAGGTGGCTCAGGTAGGTCTCCTCACTGGCCAGGATTCCTGACAGAACCCACTTTCTCATCTCCAGCCCCTTCTCCTGATCCAACTCCACCTGATGCACGGGTGGAGAGAGGAAACAAACGGCCAACATGAAGAGAAGACAGTCTCCAACACAACGGGCCCATGACGACAATATGACGTGTGAACTGCAATAAACCAGCAGCACACCTCTGCTGTGGGATTAGGGACAGAGCAGATCTGATTAAACACTGTAGGAGTTGGACATTCCAAGGGGCCCGCACCAGAGACTCCTAGCATCTTAAAGACAAATGTCTTTCTAGCCCCTCCGCCAACCCCCATGATTTAGGCTTTGAAGATCAGCAAGAGTACACGTCAGAGGATCAGAGTACCACAGATAGGACAGAAGGGAGCCGGGTTCCATCTGTAGATCTCACATGTGAGGTTCAGCGTACTCGTCACTGAAAGTGTTACTGCGCCTGTGAAGACGGTTGTATAATGTCTTTCTGAGAGAATGACCCTGATGATGTCACCAGGGTCGTCTCTGCTTAGGCTTGGAGGCTACAGATCCTTAAGCCCCGGGTTACAAACTGGGGATGTGGGATTTAAAAGGAACAGGCATTCAACCGACATGGAGAGTTTAATGGAAAATGCTACTGGTTGCATTATGGGAAATGTAGGATGTGGTGTTTTTGAAGCTTGCCCCCTTACCAGGAACTAAAAGTCAAATCCTCTGTGGCTTTGATTTGTCTCTCGCGAGTTTCCAAACTTTGTGGAAGTGTAATAATACATGACTGACTGGAGGGACCCTTCACTCCCTGTAAACATCTGTTCTGCTTCGCAGGACGAGGACTGAACACAGCAAACGTTTAGTCACATGTCAGCCTCTGTAAAAGGGATTATTTTTGTGAACTACATACACCAGGACTGGCATTACAATATTCATTTTGAAAGATTAGTCCATTTACAGCTACTGCAGCCTGTACATGGCAAGTAACACCAGTCCTGTCAGACTTTGCAGGAGATCTAGTGGTTTGTTAAATAGAGCAAAGATCAAGTGTAAACCAACAGAAACAGATATTCTACAGTATGTGAGTGTCTCCAGCATGTTTGACAGTTTAACACACATGAAGACGCGACATCCTCTTTGTAACAGGAAGAACAAGGCTCATAGGAAATGTTGGTGTCATTTAGCCATCTGCTTAAAATCATTATATTAAGCAATAAAAAGGCTTTAGCAAATGATCTGCCTTTGTTTTATAAAATGAGGAAGACAGAACCAACCAACACACAGACAGCAGAAGAAGCAATGCCAGGCACTGCAAGAGCCACCTCATCACAGCATGAGAAGCCACAGCTGCTGGAGGTGTTGCACGGCGTGTGGAGAAAGGACAGCGAAGGACGATGCGGTAGCCAGGGAACAACAGCACTACGAGCTGAGAGACACGGTTAACATGTCAGACACGCTGGTGGGAGTTGGCCCAGTAGCATTACCGACAGCGTGGACTCCAAAGAGCCGGAGGACTGGGTGTCCCGGCTGCTCCGGCTCTTGGAGCGGAGTCGTGGCGTGGAGGACGGAGATCCGGTGAAGGATAGAGGATCGACGTGAGGCCGGTGCTCTTCCGAGTGCTCCAGGTCAAAGCCATATGACGGCGGGGTCTCATTGTAGGTTGCCTCTGAGAGAAACACAGGACAATAGTCACATGGTGTCATTAAAGCGTTAAGGCATGTAGCCAACATGGAGAAACATCACGGGGAGCGCAGCAAACTGAAACATCATTTTCTGTTGAGCGTATGGTGGGTGGGGCTAACAAAGCTATTTAGGAACCGACATCAGAAGGTTGTTACGATGCCACAGCCTTTTCACGGGCTGAACATGTGAAGCTTAGCATGGACACACTAACAGAAACTCCTAAACAGTAAAAGGAACCTGGAAAAACATACGGCCAGAAGTTTTACTTCAACTTTATGGTAACTGTTGAGCTGGTGCTCGTTACTGGCGTACAAGATTCACCAGTAACTGGATTTCCAAACGAGCAAAGTGGGCAACAGCCCTGAAGCCCCAAAATTGCATCAGGGTCACTGTGTGTCAGTTGGTTTGTTGTTATTTTATTAAGTGCTCATTGCTTTGGGAATATGTACCAATAAACGGCAACATCAGCTGAAATGATAAGGGCCTTACAGGTGCACAAATCAATATCTTTAATATTAATAAAAGACCAAATGACTGTGTACCGTCACTCAGTGACGGACCCACGGAGAGTCATCACGGCTCAGGACGTCGCAGTGAAGTCAGTGAAAAGAGTCTGTGACTAGAAACAGGTTGGACAGCCAGCATGTGCCAGGAACAAGAGTAACAAGTCACAAATACATGTTGTTTTCAGACATTTGAAGACACCATGAAGATGAGCATCAACAGGCTCTGTATCCTGTCATGACTGTCAGCCACCCCTGACTCACCAGCACTCATCATCATCATCATCATCCTCCTCATCATAAAAGGATGTGGCAGCTGTTGCCTGCAGAACGATGACCTCGAAGAGCAGGAATAAAAAAAACAAAGCAGACGTGTGCGAGCAATGTGGAGTAATGTGTGTTCAGAAGAGGCGACAAAACGGGTTCATCTCGGCTTGGAAACGGGGAAGAGAGGATTCCGGAAACCCGGGGGAGGACAAAGCCGAGTCACCCTGGAGAGGCCGGGAAAGACAGGAGGACACAGTGGGCCCAGCAGCGAGGCAGAGAGGCCAAATAGCTTCAGACAGGGGAAGGACACTGGATGAATAACACGTCCTCTCTCAGGCAGCAGCCTCGGAGCCACAAACCAGCTCCTTCCAGGAAACAGTCGGAGCTTGGAGGAACACTACCAACAAGAAGAAGTGAAGAGGAGGATTTAAAAGTGTGCTCTGAATTCTAAAACACTGAGCCACTTGTGCCTTTTTCTAAAACCACACACAGGGCTGGAGTCGCTGTGCGACATCACAATGGATGAGGAAGTGTCCAGGCAGGTCTGTCCGGAAAATTCAGCAATTCATCAGCTTCAGAGCGGAAACAGACTTTCTGCACAAGGTCGTCTTCTCCCAAACAGCTCCCACTGTGGTCATGGCGTTCGTATTTACATTCCAGCCGACTCCGACGTGCCGTTTGCAATCCAGGACTTTACAGAGCCGCCACACTCTCAGACATATACGGGAACAGATATTTACCATTTCCAATGAACCATTGTAACTCAAGACCCAGTTGTTCCTGCTCGATTCTCCTCCACCACGCTGCTTTCTGTGCAACCTGTTGTCCTTCGTTTGTCCCGACTGTGAAACACTTGGAACAATAAACCAAAGTAGCGACTGCTCTTTAAAAACTCAAACCTCCCACTGAGCCCAACTTATAATACCAATATCTGACATCAGACAATGTTCATTTTTTAACATAAACATTTCTGGAAAAAAGAAGATCCCATTAAATTTGGTTATTAATGAGTTGTTACTAAGGTAACTATAAAACAACACATTCATTCATTCATTCATTCATTGAAAACAACACAAATACTATAAAAACCTATTCAGATTGAGGCATTAAAAACTGAAGACTCAAACATATATCTGCTCTGGGCACATTCATTAAACCAACCATCAACCAAACTCTGTTCAATGTTTGGAGGATTTTTAGAATGAGTTATTAGACAAAACTCCCATTTTATTGATTATGTTTTCTGTAAATTTGACCGCTTGATATTTTGGGCTAACGGTTGCTTCAAAGCCTTTTCTGCAATGACAGGTATGTCATTCTGCTGGAGAACACTAAGGCCCTTTTCATTACTTATTTTTTTTAATTGACTGTATTTGCCTAAAAGAGTCACATTTGAAGAATGGTTTGTCTAAAACCAACCAGAATCAGCCGTAAAATAAATCCAACATGAAAAAATATTTTAAGAAATATTACTGCAGACACGTCCTTGATGGCTGAGCTATGGCTTCGTCAACAGATTGAACATCGGTAAAAAATTCCCTTTTAAATGATTATTGGCTGTGGTGATGTGTCTGGCTCTATCATACAGTCAGTCCCGGATTAGCTCTCACTTATTCTGTCAGTCTAACAGCAGAAATAATGCTCCATAACAGTGCTGATACCAGAAGCTACACATCAGAGATCACAGCAAAGAAGCAATGTCACTTTCTCGCTTCCAGTCTGCAGTAACTGAATCCAACATATCACACAGAAGGATGGCGGGTGGCAGAGCAGCCCCCCCCCATCCCATACCCAACCTGCTGCAGCTTAACGTGGTTTCAACTGTGCAATAGAGCTGTAATAAATACATTCTAATGACATTACATAAGACTGCTGAGCCCAACAGCTGCGTGGAGCCGTGGATCAGAGACAAGCTCATTTTTTGTTGGACTATCTCTGTTTTTCAAGAATTTCATCCGACCGTATCCCCACGAGCTGTGATCTTATAGACCTCAGATTACTGCAAATCCTCAAAAAGGGCAAGGCTTTTGTCGGGATCACCGTTTAATACACAATGCACGATGTCTTTCCTTCCCCACACCACAAACACTGAACACCCCAACTAAAAATAGAAGCCAAGGATATATAAGGACGCGGCCAAACAACTGGTGCCCAACTCTCCAGTCTCCTCCTGGAGAATAATCAGCCATCGCTCCTCCAGCATGCAACCAAGAGCCACGTTCAGAAGACAGTCACTGACGTTTCCTACAGGGGACATGTTGGATGTCCTATTGATGACAACACAAAGATACATTCAAATCCCTAACCCTAATCCAAAGAGATGAACTGCAATAAACAGGCAGAGAGGGAGAGACAGATGTGCAGCTGAGATGGTGTCACAGATTCACTATCACAGGAATAATCACACGGTCTTATTTCACCACACGAGGCCAACGCACAGCATCCAAAGACGAAGGAACTTTCCATCGGGACGCTTTCCTGAATATTTCTCGTTAAATGTTAAGACTGAAAGCTGGCGCCGTCATCACGTGGCAGAGAGACAAAAACACCATCAGAGGCCACTTATTGCTCCACAGCGTGAACATATCGGACCGGATTTAGATCCCAAAGATCAACACCACTTTGCAAATGTGTGGATCGATCCGGCTCAGGAACGGCTGGAATTGCGATTTAAGCATCTATAATTTCCCACAGAGCAACGAAAAAAAAGGTAGAATGAAGGACAGCCTTTCTGTCGCCGCTCTAATGGCTGTATAGATCTGGAGAGAGATGTTGCACCTTTGGAAGAAAGCAGCAGAGGATGCCAACGTGAGATGCTGTTAAAAGCTTAGCGCCACTTTATGACTCCAGCAGATGGATTCTCCTCTGGACTGTGCTGTCGCTGCGGTAACAGCGCGGTCGCTGCGGTAACAGCAGGTTGAAGGGTCAGGGCTGTTCAGACTCTGGGCGTGGTGACCCCAGCCTGGGGCCCTTGTAGTTTTCCTCACTTCATGACAAGTGGAAAAACCTTGACACATTTCTCTGCAATGCACTTCACATTAGTCTGCTTGAATACCACAAAAGCTGTCCGTCACTGATCTGCACAGAATCCTGCTATCACCATATTCATTCTTAAAATGTCTGTTTAATGAGCGATTAAAATGAATGAATGGGGCGTTCCAGAAAACGTTGCACTTCCATAAAGTTGGATGACATGCAAGAGACGGATTTTAAGGAGAATATGGTATTTAAAATGGATGCAGCAGAGGCTGACAGCCTGACTTTTAGTCCCCTGTATGGGTCAGGCTGATAACATGCTGATGTTCACCATCTGAGTTCAGTGTGTTAGCATGCTAGCATTTGCTAATTAGCACCACGGATGTATAAAGAGAACTAGATGTCGGGTTCATTCCTATGAAAGCTGCTCAGTTGTGCATGAAGCCAAAAACATTCTAAAATGACCCGGATCTTCCTTTAGCCCCGCCTCCCAGCCGCTCGCTCACGTGAACGGCGGCGACTCTATAACTCTGTTTAAGCATTTTACAACTTTTAGGACATAGTGACTTAAATAAGGGATATTTAAGTGTTTGTACATCAGACAAATCATCCACTGACATCCAAAGACTCTTGGGGCCAGTGCGCATCACACGACGACCCGGAAGTTGTAATTACACAGTTTGGTCAACATGTCAAATTGGTGTCAAAGCCTGGCGCACTTCCTGGGCAGGTTCATTAGCACTAAAAACAGAGTACATGGCAATGTCATTAATTCAAATATTTGGTCATAAACCAAAGTTTTAGACGAATTAAAATGTTGACGCTACATGAAAAGCCATTAAAGTCATCACCAAAGTTGTCACGTTTCATCCTGAGGGGGACGTGAATGTCTGCACCAAATTTCATTACAATCCATCCAATAGGTTAGTTGTTGAGACAGTTCACTTAAAACCAAAAGTGAACCTTAGTTTGGTCCTATAAGGAAAGTCAGGGGATCACCAATGTCAGTAAGATTCATCCTCTGGGGACCATAAAGTGGTGGACCGACCGACACACTGACTGATGACCACCATCCCTAGAGCCACGACGATGGCATGGCAAACAATTTGTAGTCTCCAACCCAAACCCAAGATTACTCACATGTGCCACATGAGTAACGTGCTCAGACTTGACAAAACTCCTCCAGAGCCACAGAAGATATTAAACAACTGTTTTCACAGGTTGTGTAGTGCTCCCTGTGTTCACTAAATTCACTTGGATGCACACAGTTGGCGGAGTGCCCCTTTAACCTCGCACTGTAACTGGGGCCTCTTTTAAGGCAAATGCAGACACCGGCTGTGTGTTGTGGCAAAAGAAATGTTAGCCAACTCGTCGTCGTCACTTCCTGGGCCATCTGAAGAGTCTGCTGGATCAGGAGGCCCTTTAAACCACAGGGCCGGCGGAGGCAGCGAGGCCCACCAGCACTCGCCTCTGATCTGTTGTATGGCAGCCTAAAATTAGTGCCAGTCATTGAGCAGCGTAGTTCAGAACTGCACCACCCAGCCCAGCACACCTACTAATCAGTGTGTGCTGAAATAGCTCAGGGTGGTCAGAGTACTAAAGCGCTGCATAACAGCCAGAATCAAAGTCCAATAATTGTACCAGTCTGTGAAAATAAACGTAGACAAAGGTGCACGTGCACACATTGTTTTAGACACAGAAAGCATGAACAGCATGTCTAGTATGGTAGCGTCGCCGTTTACTGCTGGGTATTTTATTAGGAAATTATTCTGAGCTTACTTGACTTAGAAAGCCTGTCCATCCTTTAGCCTCATAGCTGTACGTTTGTGTTTTATAGTGAACAGCTGCAGATGACCAAACACACTTAAGACATTTAATCAGCCACAAGGAAAATCACAGTGAGCCCCAGGTATGATCAAATATTCATCTGCATGTCTGAATAGAGTTCAACATTAGTGAACAGGCCTGATGTGCTATTATGTGATGGCTCCGCCACAATCTGCCTAGCAACACAGCTTTTAAAGCCCATGTTCGGACATGTTAAATCTAAGGGTGTGCAGGCTCAGTGTCGAATGAATCAAATCGTCTTCTATGGGTCTGGGAAAGCTTTATCAAGCCTGAGAAATACCCCTGGTGTTGTCATCAGGGTTCTCTGGGCTTGGACACTATGAACAGACATTGTGTGCTACGAAATGTGGGCATGACGTTTGAGTTAAGTTAGTCATCAGTCATCGTATGACGTCGCGCTGAAGGAGCTTTGTCAAGTAAAAGAAAATAACCTTTGGTGATGTCATCAGGGTTATCTCAGCTCGGGCTTGGAGACCACAAGTTCATATCAGAAAGTGTGGAGTTTGAAAAACACGAGTTTAACTGGCAGAGAAGCTCTAAATAAGAGACACTACTGCGCTGCATTATGGGAAACGTAGGATCCAGGGCTTGTGGAGCTTGACCCATACTAGAGGCTAGAAGTCAGGCTTTCTTGGCGTCTGCCGTTTCCCTTTTGACAATTATTAAAATCTGTCTTGTGCAAGTTGCCCTAAGTTTATGGATCTTAATGGATCCCTGACCTGTCCCTTTAAATGGTTGAATACAGCCAAATTTAGGAATTTAGTGTTCAAATTTCAACCCAGGCTCACTTTGTGAGATAATATTTAGTGTGATCAGTGACACTCTCCACAGGTCAGGCTGTAGAGAGAGGCGAACTCATACCCCCCCCCCCCTCAGCAGCTGAGACATTCCATAAACACTTGGCCTGCCAGCCAGCAGCACAGAGGGCCCTTTGAGTGGGACCAGGGAGGGAAGCTGAGGCCTGCAGGCTCATAAACATGCCAAAGATGTTTTATCTATTGTGGTGCATCTATGGAAACATGTATGTTAGTATGTGGACAGAAGCGCTAATAGATCTAGTGTGGAAAATCTTGCATAGTTTCTCAACACGTGTTTTTGATTTTCTGTTTTCTGATAGAGAGGAACATAAAGGCTATTCATGGCCTTTACTGCGAGAGCAGCTGGCGATGCCTGGCCTGGTGTCCTGATGGCCTGCCAGCTTCTGACCACTTTACCCAGTACACTGCACAGAAGAACAGGTGTCTCACACACACAAACCTGGCTGCCGGCACTTCCTCCGGTAGGCCTACATTTACTCTAGGAAAGGGAGCGGCTGAATTCTTTAGCTTCCTGGACCACTAAACCTCAGATGTTGACGATATGCAGGTACAGGGATAGGCCTGGACTTCCTAATTCACGAGTCTGCAATTCACCGGGAGTGTGGACCAGCACCGGTGTGACTCCGGCTGAGGCAGCAAGTAGTGCCAACCTCTGAACGGAGGCCAGGACATTCAACCGTCACTTTTTACTAATGTCGCATCCATCCATCTCAGACAGATCAGTGTACCTACAGAAAAGGTGCCACATCCTGACCGAGGCAGCTGAATGCATCCTTAAAGACGATCTCCTGATCCTGATTGAACTAATGGTGAGATTTCTTGTCATTTCCCTTTTGGCCGACCTCTCGCTGTAATACATTAACCATGAGACACAGCAGAAAGCTGTGGCCACAGGCATGTCAGTGTCATGATGATAATTAATTATGGCAAAATAGAGCCATTAGAGACTTGACCTCCTTCAAGGCCCACAGCTAATCAGCAGCTCTATTCACAGCCAGGCTTGACGAATGGCCTAGATAACCAGAAACCAGGAGACGACACTTCTTCTTCTATTCATGGAGAAAATGTCCCTGGAGATGTGTCAGTTTTAGACTGGCCATTCCACTAAGATTTCACGCCGCGATGCAGCCGAGCGGCGGCAGGACGAGTGTGGGTTTGTTTGTGTCAGTCCATAGGTGTTTCTAACGGAGGTTTCCCAGGCAGAGAGGCAGACTGCACCCAGCAGCAGGCACCACATCGGCTCTGTCTGCTGCAGGACTCACATGTTCCATGACAGGGTGCAGAACACCAGCACACACACACCGAACGTTACAGTCCAGAAAGCCCACTTCAGAGAGAAGCACTCACACGTGTGTTGTACTGTGCAGTTTATGAAGCGCCGTCTAATAGTTACACAATGCTCAGCTAACTGGGCCACAAAGCGCCTTTACAACACTGAGATTAAGCTAGCTAGATTTACTAGGCCCACTTAATAGATTTCAGCGAATGCCGCAGTGCTTTATGATAAATACAACAAAAGAAACTTTCCAACCGCTCCCTAAAAGTCACCAACCACAACAAAGAGCAGTTTATGTGCAAAAGCCTGCCTCCAACAGGGCTCCCTGCCAGAGGCCTGATCCAGCAACGTGCACAGTAATGTTATTACAACGTCACAAACTAAATCCATACTTCTGCTAATCCACAAAGCAAGGTCCACATGACACAGCAACAAGCCCATCTGGACGACTGAAGGTGTCCAACAGGACAGGGTGCATCAGAGTGAACTCCTCACTTTTTACACTCCACAGCCGTTCCACAAATGTACTAGTTTGACAGAAGAATACGTTCAGAACTCAAGGAGTGTTCAACGCTGTCTCAACTCAGACATCTGATGAGAGGGACAGTTTTGTAAGAAGCTAGTAACCTTTTTTTCCAAGTCATCCTGTGGCTCTGGGGGAGTTTTGTCAAGTCTGACAAAGATCACTTGGGCTTGGACACCACAGATTTATTTGACAAAGCCTGCGTTACAAACACCAGGCAAAGGGGGTATAACATACACATGGAAGTGTACAATCCAGCATTTGTGGACTAAAAATCAGGACACCTCGGTCTCTGCTGCACCACATTTTGGGAGTGCAAAACTAAACCTTTGGAAATCATTCAAGTGAAAACAGGATTTACTTGTAGCTCTGACATCAGTGTAGTCATTCTGTGGAGAAACTGACACTTTCTGTGCAAAATGAATAGAAGCAGCATCCATGAGCTGCGACACATGTTGGCGCTGCTGAGTGACAAATGGCACAGCGGCACGACCACAGTCCAGGTCCAGTGGATTTGGACATGTCATCCGAGCAGCGTGCAGGCTTACACTTCACGCTGATTATATCACGGACGATCTGCTTGTTCGTCACATGCTTTGTGTCAGAGAGCTTTGGACCGAATCAACTTATATAACAACACACTATTCTGCTCATCTGCTTAATCTGAGCCGCACTGGATAACACTGTTTTTTGGGGAGGGGGCAGAGGCAGACAATATTCCAGCTCCAATCCTAATACTCGCTCTGGAACCCAATCCCTCTTTGGCCTCAACCAGCAACAGTGTCCTTGTGTGTCACTCACTTTGACAAACGTCCTCGCAGAGGAACACTCCCCCCGCCTCTCCTTCTGTCCTTGGCATTACCAGTTTGCCCAGACCCGTCTCCTTATCCCACTTAACATTGTTATATTGTTAACATGTCAATAGTCCTGCTCAATGAATGATTCTCCTATTGTGTTCACACATAACAACAGGAAACACTGATGGCAGGCGTTTTGATTGGTAGCCACATGACACACTTTAAACCCCTCAATCCTCTATTTTGAGTGAGATGTCAGGGCTTTTTCCTACCCGCCTCCCGTAACAAAGAGCCTCCCTAAATTTATCACGCTAGACAAACCCCTTTAAGTTAATTACTCGGCACCAAGGCCAACAACACTGATGTGTCCTGACACGAAAACACTCCGTGTGGACAGGGCCGAGCGACTGGGAAGCCCGGGGGCAGCCGGCATCCCAGTCAGAGAGCGCTGCAGCACTCAGCAGGCCTGTTTACAAAGGGAGGCGAAAACGCTCCTGAAACAACTGCAAAACCACTGGCTTACTCTTAGGAATCCGTGTAAAGTCCGTCTTGTCCAATCCCAACCGCTTCATGGCAGACTGACGTTTTACAGGCTGCTGAAAACCTGTTTAGCCTTTGCATGAAAAAAGACTAATCATGCTCAACTGGAATGGGTCAACACTCCTGACACACAAAAGAAAGGTCTCAATAACGGGATGAGAAGACGGATTCTGACAAACCTGGCCTCGTTTGGGCCACAATCATAATAGTTGAAACCCAAGACAACGACAAAACCACAACAAGAAACGTGCTGAAAGTGCATAATAATCCTGGCTGCAGAAAACAGCGAGAGATGGATTTAGTGTTTAACGACTGCAGTTTACTCCCCCGGATCAAGACCAGCACAGACACCCTGATGTGATCAGGGAAGGCCTTTAATGTGCTTTTTACTACTTCTCTGTTTTTTAAAACGAAAGGCTCGAGGAACATCTGTGCTGTGCAGGGTGCCATGCAGACCTACCTAGATCTCCTTGAACACTGTTGTCATGAGAGGTCCTGCTGGACGTGGTGGAGTCCCCATCACTGGGCCAGATCTGGCCCGTTTTACGGCCCCCGATGATGGAGGCCTCAGACACCATCACCTGCTGCTTCAGACGTTTCTGGGACAGGGGTGTGGGTTGGCTGCTGCTGTCAAAGGACTGCTGGGAGGGTGAGCGGCTTTTCTCCCTGTACATCTGATAGGTGGTGGGGCTGGGAGACACGTGGCTGGACTGGCCTGACGAGAAGTCCTCCTCGCTGGATGTTAAGTTCTCGTTGGAGCTGCAGTCTGGTGTGTAGCCTCCTCCTACGTCTTCAAAGCTGCTGGGAGAGTAGGAGCGCCTAGGCCAGGTGAGATGTGCATCCTCCTCTACGCTGTGGTCCCTGATGTGGATGACTCGAGTGTCCCCGTCAGCCATCATCCCCCCAACGTACACACTGGTGTAAGGGTGGCACTCCGCTGGCTGCTGCTCAGACTTCCCCCCAGTGGAACGGATCACACCGTCTTTCAGGAAATGTGGGGTGACCTCGGCGTCGTCATGTGACCCGTTGTGGCTGCAGTTCCCCTCAGTGGATCTGCCTCTCTGAACAGCCTTGCTGATGTCCCCCGTGGCAGCAGACAGGTTCCCTGGGAGGGAGTGCAGGGACCTCTTACGCTCCATCTGCATGGCCTGGCTGCCCAGGCTGCTGATCTTGTCCGACACCTCCCGGTCGTTGACTTTGACCAGGCCTCGCTCGTGATGGTACTCCATGTTCACGTAGAAAGGTTTCTCCTGGCCGCCCATCACGGACAGCCCTCTGCCTTCTCCGGCTGCGTGAGAGTTGGTTCTCCTGATGCGCTCAAAGTTGGACCTCAGAGCTGCTACCGAGCCTGTGCCCAGAGGGAAGTCAGGAATCTCTGGCTCCTGGCGGACGGGTGACACCCCACCCTTCTGTTTGGCTGGGGATGCACCATCCACGCTTCCTTCTGGATGCGATTTGCACCTGGCTGTCTTGCCAGGCCCTCTCTGCTGCTGCTCCTCCATCGGTGCCGCATCAGTGTGGGACCTCTGGCTGTCTGGGCCACCGGGCAGGTCTCCATCATGCATCTGGGGCGTCCTTTTAAATCCCCATCGCTGCCCGTCATAAGACTTCCTCTCTTTTGCAAGCAGGGTCTGCAGGTAGATCATCCGAAAGCGCTCCTTGTTTACTTCCTTCTCCAAGTGCCGGATGGATGTCTTGCATTTGTCCAGCTCCTGTTCAATGTCCCCCAGTGAGTTCATCTCCATGCGAGGGGGATCAGACTCTGGGAACTGGGCTTTCCACGCCTCCACAAACCCCACTGGTTCAACCATTGTTATTAATCTGATATAAACTATTCAATCAGCTAACAACACAAACACACTGTGGACCACTTCCATAGTGCTGTGGCACAGAAAGGGGGTCCACTGTCCAGGCTGTACTCTCACAGAAAGGGGGTCCACTGCTCCAGTCCCTTGACTCCTCTTGATGTAGTCCACGGAACCTGACGTGCTCCTGGTCCTGGTCCCTGTGTGCGGAGGTCCTCGGTGTTCTCGGTGTGGTGTCAGCAGCAGAAAGAGGAGGGGCTACATGGATGGATTTTAGGCTTCACACTCCAAATGCAATCAAATTTAAAAAAACACGGACGGATTTGCCAAAATGCTGTTTCCAGTCGGGAACATTCTCCAGGCGAAGCGGAGCGACGACAGCTGGGATTTGAGCAGAACGCGGTTCCTGGGGGGACGCTGAGGACGCCACGACAGCTGCAGGACATTTGGGCTGATAAGGACAGAAACGGAGCCGTTAAAAGGCACAAAACTGGAGGCGTTTTCTTCAGCCTGTGGAAGAAGAACGAGCTCCGACTTTCAGCAGCAGCTGTGCGTTTATTGTTCTGGTTGCTGAGAATCAGCCTTGACCCCCCCAACAGACACACTTGTCCTTTCTGTTAATGCTCAAAGCTCCAAAGTTCACGGTGTTGCAACCTGAAGCTGCGGCTGGAGGGAACATCGCCACCTGACGGTTTACAGGGTGAAGTGTTGTATTAAACTACAGATTATCACTTAAAACTCAACATCTTCGGCATTGAGCGATTATAACCCGAGCAGTAAGTGTCTTTATGTCACCTTAGCTGGCAGGTATTGAACCGAATTCGGGGAAAACGTATTTATGTAACGTTCCTATAGAGCGTTAGAAGGTAGTTAACGCGTTCTGTCTGTCGAACTGAGGGGAATCAAGCTGCGCACATTGAGCGCAACGACACTCTCTTAAACATTGTGTCCAAGCTACTTCCTGTTAGCAACCACCTCGCGACGCTTCACGGTTTCCAAGGAGCTGTTGACAAGAACCGCAGCGCTGAGAGGTTAGCTAGGCGAGCTAACGCGAGTACTGCACACTTACCTTTACCGTGTGTAAATACTTGTCTTTACCGTGTATAAATACTTGTCTTTACCGTGTATAAATACATCGTTGTTTCCCACCGGCAGACTGTTTATTTGAAGGGTTCTTCGCTCGTTAGCCGACGACAGAGAGCTAGTTGGCTAAACGTTAGCTGGCTAATCCCGCAGCAGGCAAGTTGCATTATTGTTCGAGATGAGTGAACAGCTGAAATTCATCGTTGAACAACTTAACAAGGATCCATTCAAGAGAAACTTTAACCTCATCACGTTCGACTCCCTCGAGCCGATGCAGCTGCTGCAGATTTTAAACGATGTTCTGGCTGAAATAGACCCAAAGGTGGGACACTCGCCTGCACGAAGTGCTGCATGATGGCGACCACATCTTAACTAGGTAACGCTGTATTTACTGCTACTTGTGTCTTCAGCAAGCTGTAGATATCCGTGAAGAAATGCCCGAACAGACCATAAAGAGGATGTGCGCTCTGCTGGGGATGCTCAAATACAAACCTCCTGGCAACCCCTCAGATGTGTAAGTCATTACATTCGGTGAGCATTGAAAGACTTCATATTGAAACACACTTGTTTTCATGGCATGCCCTCGCCCTGTCATGCAGGAGCAGCTTCAGACAGGGTCTGGTGGCCGGCAGCAAGCCTGTGGTCCACCCCATCCTGCACTGGCTGCTGCAGAGGGTCCCCGAGCTGAAGAAAAGGGCTTACTTGGCCCGTTTTCTGGTCAAACTGGAGGTTCCCACAGAGTTTCTGCAGGATGACGTTATCAACGACACCTGTCACCAGGTTGCCAATATGTGACGCATGCCATTTTCTGGCTTTTGAAATGGCCCATAACCCTGAAAGGCAAGAGAGGCTATGCATTAATGTTGTGTGTTCACAGTATGAAGAGCTGGTGGAAAGTTTTAAGACTTACCACAAGGAGTGCGAGCAGCTGAGGACCTCAGGCTTCTCCACCGCAGAAATCAGAAGGGTAAAAAAGACAATCCCTGTTTGCTAGAAGGTATTGATGATGAGCTTTGCTAACTGTAAAACTGTCAGTAATTCTATGATTAATTCACCATCTGAAGCTCAGCTGATATAATGCAGTAAAGTAACCCTTTCTTTTCTTCTGAAACAGGACATTAGTGCGATGGAGGAAGAGAAAGACCAACTAATCAAACGTGTGGAGAGGCTGAAGAAGAGGGTGAGGCTCCATCTCTCTTCTAATGCTTGGAAGGCTTTCGGATTCCCTGAGGAATGAAAACATGACCTCAGACATGTATCATCAGCTTCTCTAATAGATCTGACAGGCTGCAAGGCCTCCTTAACAAGGCTGTGAAGTAATGAGGTGTTGATGGAATGGCTCTTACTCATAGGCCCTGCCAAAGGGGGAAACCCGACTCTGTTAGAGGTGCTTGGCTATTTCTGCTGACCATGTGATGGCCTGCATCGTTCGTGTTAACGTGTCGCTCGTCCACTAGGTGGAGTCGGTGTCCAACCATCAACGGATGCTGGAACAGGCCAGACAGCTGCGAGTGGAGAAGGAGAGAGAGGAGTCACTGACTCACCAGAAGCAAGAACAGAAGAACCAAGTAAATGCTTGTGATTAAATGGTGGTTTGTCATCATATTTGCTCACCTTGGTATAATTTACTTAGACATCGTGAACCAGTTAAACACTATGCTGTCTGCTGTGCTGCTGTGCTTCGGAGGGTTTAAACACTGTTACTGAGACATGTTGAATAGAGCTGAAACAGGTTGACAATCAGTTTAAAAAAACATTTTTTTTAGTCAATATTTCAGCTTCTTGAATTTGCTATTTTTGTTAGTCTTCTGTGAAAGTAAATTGAATCCTTTTTGGGATAAAACAATCAATTTGAAGATGGAACCGTGACCTCTGGGAAAACATGATGAGCGTTGTTCCAAAGACCAAACAATTCACGTGTTCATCAGAAGATGAATCATCAATGAGAACAGTGTTGGTTGAACAGAGTAATTATCGGTGGGTACTGAATGCTGATGTTTTAGTAATGATGTGTGCGTGCAGCTGTTCCAGGCGGAGCAGAGACGGCAGAGATCGCAGCAGCAGTTGAAGGATTTGCGACAGGCAGCAGCAGATGCCAATCCAGAGAGTGAGTGTCCACGTCCTGCTGTTGCCTCTGCAGGACACAGCTGGATGGGTAGTTCAAGGACACAGTCAAGCTAATAAGCGTTCATCTGTTGAGACGCTCTAATTATGCTAATCTTTGAAGGGCTATAATATATCTGATGTCGAAATTGTCTCCTTTTGTTCTCCTCTGGTATTGTGCCCTCCAGCTGACGAGAGATTTTAATACAGGCTCACTTATCATAATTACTTGATGTGCATGCCCCAAAAAGTCCTCTGACTGCTAGTCGGGGTGCTGTTGTTCAGTGTAACATATTGTCTTTCAACATTACATTATTGAAAGATATTAGTGGTGTGTTTTCATATGCTGAGTGAGTTGTAAAAGTGGAGAGCCTGATAGGGTCTCAGACATTTATCTACTTAATTAAAAGTGCTGTCTCTTTCAGGCTTAATTCAGAGGCTCGAAGAGGAGATCAAGATCAACTCCTACATGGTCTCTGAGAAGCTCCCCAAAGAGCTAGAAGGTATGAGGCGTACTGTGCAGCACCTGCAGAAGATAGTGTCCGAGCCTGCCATGGGCCAAGCTGACATCCAGGAGCTGGAGGACAAGGTCAGGACCAGGATGGGGCGTCAAAGTCTGTCTAACTCCATATGTTGCAACATTCTGAGTCTTCTGTAATTGTTACTTTTGCAGATTAAAGAAGTTGATTCTCAAATAAACCAGCTGATTGAGAAGAGGATGATGAGAAATGACCCCATGGATGACAAACTGACCCTTTACAGGCAACAGGTGTTGTTGATGTCTCTCACCTTTTTGTCCATTTTGTCTCGAAATTTGCTAAAACCATTTAAATAACACTGAATCCAGCAGTGTTTACATCCATGTTTTTGCTTGCTAGCAGTCTTTGCTGGCACATTGCAGCATATCGGCGTGTTACTGCCACCTGTAGGTCAGGGGAATAGTGTGAAACCATTGGCAGCACATCGCCTCACCTGTGTGCGTGAAAAACCACGAGGATCCACTTATACAAAAACGTCTCCATCGTGCTACTAGAGGTCAAAACTCCACAGGGAGGCTGCATTGATGTATTGGATTCTTCTGCTAACAAGGCAGAGATTGCAGTGCGTAGGTCGTCTTTCTTTCTCATCTTCTCGTGAAGGAGTACTTTAGTGAAAAGCCAAGTTTGAGGAATGCTTGGATAATTTGTGTCTGAAATGTTTTTTCTCTACAAACAAATTTAATTATTTAGTCGTTAGTAACAAAAAGCACATCTACTCCTTCTCCCTGAATGCACTGTATGAAAATGCAAATATGTTCAATTTTAAACATTTAACCGCTGGACACAAGATGTCTCCTACTTCACTGAAAGTGAATGTGTACTGGAGGTTTCAAGTTTCCACGTCACGTTTCCATGCAAGTCGCATACTGGACCACGACTGGTCACAAAATGTCACAAAATCATCTGGTACGTACGCGTGTTACACTCAGATTTTATGTGCGCACAGAGAAACATCCCCCTTCAGCAGGTGGATGAAAACAGCCTTCTAGTGTCAAACTCTGCACAGTCAAGTAACAATTAACAAAACACATGTGAGTGTAGTTGACCTTCATAACATCCCCATTGCTCAGTTGCATTCACTCTCCAACAGTTGACGGTTCAGAAGAAACTCTTTTGTCATGTTAGTATAACCAATGTAACGTGATTCTTGCAGGCCTCCATCATCATTCGGAGGAAGGAGTCCAAGGCAGAGGAGCTCCAGGAAGCGAGGGAGGAGCTGGCGGCGGCAGAGAGGGAGCTGAAGCAGAGGGCCAGCAAGGCCCAAGCCTCAGATGGGGGAGAGGTCATCCGGGGTGATGAGGTGCTTCTTCTTACAGTCACAAAGTAGTGCAATCTTTGGAATTCGTCAAAGCTGTGTTGATCTCATTATATGCTCAGAAGTGTTTTACAGCCTGTAGCCAAGAAAATGAATGTTTCCCGCTCAGTTCTCTTTTGTGTGTTGGAGGTACCTGCTAACATCACCTGCAGAAACTTCCAGCTTTATCGAAGTGCAAACCGCAGAAAAAACACGAGCGGCGATTTTTGTTCTTATCCAAACACAGACGACGGCTCGCTGTCTAATGTTACTTCTCCCTTTTCCTTACTCTCCCCCACGTTCCCATGCAGAGCCATAAATAGAACACAACGGAGAATTTCCAGAACAAGGAACTGCCTGAAAGATGGCCTTTTCCCTCATCTTTAGTGTAATCAGTCCCCTAATTCAAGTCAGCTGGACACATTGAGCAGACTTGGGGCATAAAACCTTTGTCTTTATTTATATCCCAAGACGGGGATGTAGTCGCCCCTTCCAGGCACATGGCACGGTCCAATCTGAGACGTCGGCGCTGACGAATAGAATGGAACTTTTGACAATTATTACTACTTTTACCTATGCATACATTACACGTCCAGTTGAAGTGTTCACTGTCGTTCTGTATGAGCAGAGGGAGGCTGATAACCGGGGGTTGTGCTGTGACCGTGTGGATGAGAATCTTTATGGCCTGGTGTTTGGCGCACATTGATATCTATGAGGTGAGAGTCGAGCTCTCTGCTGAGGCAGTAGAGTCGCAGCATGCCTGGACCTGCACCAGCTTTGCACCCTGCTCGCCCCCCGTGTCCTGTGGGCCTGCCGTCCATCCCTGTGTTCGTCGCAGGGGTGTCGTTCCATGCTGACACTGACCTCTGACCTGCCTGCGTGGGGTGAAAAGGAAAAAGTGAATTTCCTTTTATGGGGAAATCTCTAGTCACAAACACTTACCATGCTAAATGTAGCATTTTACCAGCAATACATTAATTACATCATTCAGTTTTATTCATATAGCACCATCTCATAAAGTTCTCACAGCACTTGTTCATACAGAGCAGGTCCAGACCGACTCTTTATGCTGCCACCATGAGCAGCACTAGGAGACAGTGGCAACATGCAGACATATACATTACTGCCACTATACTTTGAGACATTAGGGTAATTACTTAAAACAAGCAAGGCCAGTGCACACAGAACCTCTGACCTCTGCAATGCACTTTCTACTAATTGGTCAGATTTTCTGAGAATCTTTCTGGGTTATTACAAACTATTTTGCAGCAGAAACAAAATGCTTTCACTGACTCTGGCAAATGATAGAGGAAGTGAAATATCAGTGGAAGAATGACTTCTAGCATGTCTTGTTTTTTTCAGGATGGGATAAGAAAGCAATTATCTGAGCAGTGCAGTGGACAAGTAGCAAACGAACAATAGTTTTTAATTCAAAATCACCAGAATACATCACAATACACGTACGTTTCTACCCCTCTTTCTACCCCCCTTCTCACTACCCTTCCCATCTTAGATATTTAAAAAAGACAGAAGCTTACATGTATTTCATATTCTACATCAGTTATACCAATATATTGCAATTAATTTGACTGAGATACCTTTAAGTCTGACTGAAATGATGAGAACAAGCTGTTTGTAGAGACAAAGAGGACCCTTGAAACTACACATGAATGAAGTTCATGGAAAATGTTTTGTCAGACACAGCTTATCAGTCTCCCCGGTAGTTTTGGGCCATCAGCCACGGTGGAGATGATCACTTTATCACAAGTATTTTCCATTATGCTGGTTATGTGTCATCACATGCCACCCACCAACTGCAGGGTCTCTCGGAGAGGGATGACTACATCTGCTCGTCATTGGTTGGCCAGTAACATGAAACCACTGTATCGACCAGTCTCATCACACTGGTTTAAATTTAGTTCTACTGCAGTCAAGACACCACCGCTGATCTCAGCACCATCCTCGCTTTTGCTTGAAATATCTTTCTTGTAACTGGCTAAATTGTATTTTTAATTGGGATACTCTGCTACTGTACAGTTTCCATTGACTTATGTGTGAAAGTACCGTATGTCTGAGACAAGTGGTGTTATGACTGAGCCGCCGTCCAGTTTAACAGCAGTTGTTTTGGGGACACGCTTTCGGGAACACTATGCAGTATTACTCTGCTGTGCTAATTCCCCTCTCAGCCATGTCTGCCCTTGATGTCCCAAAATACACAAAGAATAAATGTACACACACACTCGCACAACTTCATGGATCCCCAAAGGACATGAAGCACATTCTGTGATTTCTGGGGCTGTTCTCTTGTGTCCATGTTCATTTATAGCTGCTCTTCATTGTGTCCCAGCAGGCAGCGGGGGGGCAGCTATTCTGCCAGATGAAGCTGTTTGCTGTACATATAGCTGGCTGTGTATCTGAAAGGGTCAAGTGACTGTTTCAGATGATGGCATGGCCCCAGTCCCTGCTGTTCTCTAATCCCTTCCCTCCCCTGGCTCCACCCGTCGTCTTCTCCTGTGGCCTTTCACAGTATCTCAGCTGTGCTGGACATCGTGTTGTCAAATAGAAACTGTATTTATGCCTCTTCATTGCGTTTCCCAAAGAAGAAGCACTTACATTGTCTTGCCTGTAGCAGGCTCGTGAACATGAAAGAAGTTAGAATACGCGACGTTTGGCTTTAAAGCTGTTATTTCTTTTTTTTTATATTAACAATGGATCAAATGACTACCTGTATGTGGAAAGGGTCACTACGTACTGATGGACATACAGATAATTATCACCTGACTGTCTTTCAGCTAACTGTTCTGGTTTTACAGATTGTAACTTTACTGTTGTAAAGTTGAAGGTAATGTTGAATTCTGTGTCTTTGTTCTTCAAAGCTGAAACGTTTGGTGGTGAAATTGCGCAGCAAAGGAACAGTATACAAGAAGAAACGTCAGGAAATTGCTGAGCTGAAAGCAGAATATGGAGTCTTGCAACGGACGGAGGAGATTCTCAAGCAGAGACATGAGACTGTCCAACAGAAACTGGTAACTCTTATACTAACTCCTATTTTTAATGTAAGACATGCAGACTAAACAGATACTTACAGCAAAACAAAGGAAGGAATGGGATCTTCTTGTTGCCTTTATGTTCATTCTTTTGAAATGCTTTAGGGCAGGGATACCCAACTTGCTTTGTCCAGGGTCCTGTTAATAACAAACATCGTAATATTTATCAGATATCTTGCTTCCGTGCTACCAGATGGGAATACTGGCCTGAAGCGAGCATGTTCTATCTTGTGATGGAACCTGATATTACCAACATTACATACCGAAACGGTCATTTGGCAAATTAAACACCATGGTTTGGAATGAAGTGGCAAAATGGAGGCAAATTCATTGGCCCATTTTTCATTCAGTTGCCTGTTTTCTTTGTCAACCTTTCAACATTTGCTGTCCTCACTCATCTTTGCCAAGACTCAAATCCAGGAGCAGCAGCCCCGCCCCGGCTTGGCCCTGAATGCAAACTTCTCTCGTGCTTGTGTGCAGGTCAGGTGTATGAACCTTTGGCAGAAGTCAAGTGCACCCTTTGCACTGCACCGCTGATAAGCTAATATTCAACTAACTGCCATGGGACATTATTGACAGACCATGTACTAATTGGTATAAACAAAACATTCCCAGTGTGAGTTTATGAATTAGAAGATGGTGTGTTTAGGGTGCTACAGCACAAGGTGAGCACTGACAAATGAACTTGTTGCACCTTTTTGTTTTTTTTATTAAATCATTGCCAGCTGACCTTTGAATGCCACATTGGCCTACCATCATGTGCTACCCAGTGCGCAGCACCATTTGACCAATTCAATAAGTTCCACGAGAGCACACATGTTCTACATGGAGCACAGACGTCCTTCTAACTGCCCTCTCTGCCTCTAAGCATCCGTACTGTATGCCACCCAGCCCTCTCCCTGCCCTTCCACGGGTGCTGTTTTCACTTGATCTCCACGTTCCCGCAGCTTGTGTTAACAGTGAAGTGGTAGAACCTTCCTGGAAATGGCTTCACGCCTCTGTGCGGTTCCAGCACCTGACTTGTTGTTAGGCTGTCTGACGCAGGCTGAGCTGCTATTTCTGATTGCTGCATCTGCTGCTGCTCCTCCTCTGTCTGCATCCCACACTAGGATTTGTTAAAGCAGTGGAAGTTTTCCCTCTGATCACGTGACTAGCTGGCGGTGTGGCTGCTCCTGTCTGTGTGAGCCTGGTTTTTCAGCTAGATAGTTGTTCATGTGTACTAGCATTTCCGTATTGGACAGAGAGTCAAATGACGTGCGGCGCTCTGTCGATCCTAGTGTTACCTGCACTGAAAGACATTTGATTCAGTTTTCATTCCACAGCTTCAGCAGATAAGCTTAGCTTCAACCTCATCTTGTGGTATCTTTTTAAGATCAGTGTTGAATAAGAATGCCCCTCAGATTGTAAAGACATTGAAAGCCGACTGATGGTTCATATTGATGTGACCATTTGATTCCTTTATTAATGTGCGGATGACTTAGCGTGTCTGTTGTGTTTTTCAAGCAAACGTTGGAGGCTGAGAAGGGCATCTCTGGCTACAGTAACACTCAAGAGGAACTGGAGAGGGTGTCGGCCATCAAGAGCGAGCTGGACGAGAAGAAGGGCCGCACGCTGGATGACATGTCTGAAATGGTAAAATCCAACTGGAAAACGTCTTTTGACGACATTGCAGATTTCTTCTTTTTGAGGAAAGCATTATTTCTTTTTAAACATGTCCGACAAATACTAACTTCATTGTGAAGTGAAAGTTGGAGGTTTTTAGGCAGTGTTAACTACATAGCAAAGATGGCCTGTCAGAGCCCTGTACAACCCCCGCTGATCTTAAACAGGGTATCTGCAGGGTCTTTAAGTATTTAAAGGAATTAAATCAGTTTAGCAAAAATTAAGACCCAGAAAGTATTAAAATGTCTCAATCTGCATTTTCTGAGGTATCATTTTTTGGAACATGGATTCGGACAGGCTGCCTGTGATTTTAATGTAATTTATGTCCAATGTTGTATTTCATAGGCCAAATAGAAATGTTTCTTAATGAAAATGTTTTGTTAATGTGTGAGTGAGTATGAGACTATACTTTTAATAAACCTTGCCTTTGGGTTAGTCCCTCCCTTATTCTCTTGAGTTTTGTTCTGAATTAGGTCAAACTAGGACAAAATAAATGTACTGGTATGGTTCTGTAAATGTAAACGGTGATGCTGATAACCAGTTTCAACTTGTGGCGTTGCAGTATGAAAATATGTTGAAAAGGTCTGGAATTTAACTTCAGGACTCCTGCAGACACCCTGTTGAAGCGTCTACACAGCCATGGCTCACCCACACAGGTGTTGTCACTTAGTTTGGCAGATTAGACCGCCTCCTCAGACCTGTATGGGCCTGTACAGACTGTTTTCCTCACTGGTTTTTTCACAGCAAGCATTTATACATTCACAGTAGGGAAAAACAAAGGTCACTAATGAAATAAATGATGGCTGATTTCCATTTAACTGTTTTGTCACACTGTCATGGCTTATTGGTACTTGAAGGGAACAGATCCATTGTTAATGCTTTTAGTACCACCTGAGCTTTGACAGGTCAAAATGTCTTTTAGCGCATGGTGTTTGGTGACCTTGTGCAATTCCAACATAACTCACCATTAGAAATCTAATCTAATAGAAATCTAACGCCAAAGCTCTTGCATGGATGTGCACAGGGCATTTAATTAACCTTATGTTTAATTTGTAGTTTTTCCATATCTCCTCTGCCTGTTGACATTGATCCCTATTGCAAGCGGTAATGGCCAAATACAGCATGCTTAGCGTTGTCCCAGCCAAGATGGAGTCAAACATCCCTGGCTCCAACCTGAAAGAAGACCTTTACACTGCAACTTGGAAATTAAACTGCATGAAGCTCATATCTGTAATGTTTGAATGAATACTAAATACTGTCATATGACCTATATTGTGGCTATAGACACTTTCCATACTCTTCTACTGTGAAATATTGATGAGATTTGTCATGTTGATGATGCAGCCTACCCTAAACGTCAGTAAATCATTAGTCGGTCACATTACCTGCCGTTTCTTCTGCACGGTTTAAATGTATGCAAAGAAAAATAATTTTTTCCTCTCAATTTACATTGTGACCGTTGTACGTTTTTATGGGGGGGGGGGTTCAGTTGTAATACTGTGTTTGCTGTTTGCTTGGTTTTACAGGTGAAGAAGTTAAACTCCATGATAGTGGAGAAGAAGTCAGCTCTAGCACCAATTATAAAAGAACTGAGGTCACTGAGACAGCGGTGTCAGGTGAGCATCACCCACATTACAGCACCTCTACTTCAAGAATCCTCGCACCGTATCAGGTGGTATTTGTAAAGAAAATTGGCCACCTGACCAGATTCAAAGAAGCACCCTCAACAGCCTTGACAGATCGTTATTGTCCCCCTTTCACGTCTCGGCGATAAAAGGATCGAGCTTCAACACACTGTCACTTATCTGGTCTAATTAATTCATACCCCAAAATGTGATCATAGACACAACATATAGGATGATTTTCCGCAAGTGCAAAATACAGCCCTCGCATGTCCCAAACGACTCAGGAAAGCCAAGCAACTACGTGTGAATTTTAATATGTGGAAAACATGATAAACTAGGCGTCTGTCATAAAATTTAAAAACAAAAGTCGGAGTCTTTTTACTCTGTGCCTTGCAAGCCAGTAAGAGTGAATTTGTATTGTGTGTGTGTGTGTGTGTTATTGTGGACAGGGCTCATGTAGAATAATTTACATAGTCCATAAATAAAATGCACGATGGGAAAGCCCCCCCACATTGCTGGGCTAAAGCGGAGGATTACATTTTCCTACACGTGTTCCCAGAATCGCTCTTCCATCTTACTGGGTCAGGTCTGCTAATGAAGAGCTGCAACAGTGAGACATGAATAGATTTTGTAAGAGCCTGTTGTAAGTTAAACTGTTCAAATTGTTGAAAAGGGTGTATTATGTCATATCTAACTCAATTCTCACACAGTATGTTAAATCATTTGTCTCCCCATTCCTGTGTATTACTGTTTGGATTCCGACCTGAACAGGAACTAAGCCAGGAATATGAGGAAAAGAAGGCGCAATATGAAAGTTGTACTGCTGGTTTGGAGAGCAACCGATCTAAACTGGAGCAGGTACAGTTATTATTCTACCCTATATAGAATACAGTCAACAATTTAAATATATATGTGTGTGTGTATGTATATATGTGTTTATCCCGTGTGTTCTTGTGTAATAGCTGGTGTCTTTGTTCTTGCTTATTATTCACAGGAGGTGAAAGCACTGAGAGAGGAGACGGCACAGGAGGAAAACCGATATCATTATATCAACTCCATGTCGGAGGCAAGTACTTTAAAAAGACAGTTGCTTAAAGCAGAACAACAACATTATAGCCGACAGCCACAGTGGGTGTATCACGCATCATTATCATTGTTTTATAAGGCAAACAGTGTCTTGCTACCCACAGGGGTGCTGCAGGAGAGGCTAAATGTCGGACGTGCCCACTGACGATGAACTGCATCTCTCCATGTCTGTCCTCCACAGATCATTGAGATGCAAATACAGCGGGCGGCTGAGGAGATGAAGGCCTACGTGTCCCCTGATCTGCAAGAGAGGAAGAAGGCCATCAGGTGAGCATGCTGGGCCGGGCCAGATGGCTGCTTGCAAGATGAATACCCATTTTATCTCGGGGAAGCTATTATTACGACGCAGTCCGTTCAGCTGCTGTCGTTTTTATTGTCTCATACTGTGCAGAGACTTGTCAGAAACCCGTTACCACACCTCGTGACATCAAGATATGCTGATACGCCACACCTTGTATTTAAAGACCGGGTGAGATCAACATGTGAAACTGCACTGGCTTGCATTTGAATTGTGTGCTTCTGCTTCTTTTGTAGGGAAGTGTACATGAAGAACATTTCAGAACAGGACTTACTTGGCAAGGTGAGAAAAGTCAGTACCGTCGAACATGGTCTGACAACAAAGGAAACGTACTGGAAGCTTGTCAAAGTGCAGTAATATAGATGGAGCATATGTTTTACTTGATTAATAACCTGATTGTACAGACTAGCTGTTTGAAAATGACTAATACCAATCGTCTTTTCCTTCGTGGCCTTCAGAAGTTACGTGAGAGGCAGAAGATTGTAAGGGAGAGCCATGGCGCCAACATGGAGCAGATGAAGATGTGGCGCGACCTGGAGCAGCTGATGGAGTGCAAGCGGCAGTGCTTCATAAGAGCTCAGAGCCAGGCATCTATTGGTCAGGTCATCCAGGAGGGAGGGGAGGATAGGCTGGTGCTGTAATATTAATGTTCTTCCTGTAACATGTCTAAATGTTTTTACATTATAGTTATGTGTTCACTGTTACTGGACACTGCATTCAAATAACCAGTACAAAGTTTATACGAGGTTTATTTCATTGTTCATGGAGGTTAATCTTTCCCTCCATCTTGTCTGTTACACACTTCCATGGAGTTCCACTTGATGGTTCATCTTGTGTAAGAACCAGACCTGTAGCTTCTTGGTGATGACACGGTTTGAGAATCCACAACGTAAAGAACACATGTGTCGGGACGTGTTGCAGGACACGTGTATTCACTTGACTCTTATTTATCCCACGTCTTTAAAGACCACACTTTCAGAGATAACAGCGCACAAAGTGGTGCACTTGGGATGTGGCCGCGGTCAACTATTTTTGGCAACAACTACCATGACCTTGTGGACAGGGTGTCTTGCCAATTTTGGATTTCACTGGGACCTCCCATTGCTTTGGACTGTAGATGAAATGTCATGGCATTCTGCTTGTTTCTATTTCATATCACAACATCCAATATTTGGTTGTCTATGTATTTCTAATAAATGTATTATATCTATATGTAATTTTCACCCATGTTTCATTATAATACTCATCTAAAATGTTAAATGATAACGGGAAGATAGTTGGCCAGCCAAACATGTCCAATTATGTGAATACATCTTTATCATATTTTAAACAGTGAGTGAAAACCTGTTAGACTAATGCTGGAATACAGAAGGCACCATTTATTTATAGAAATCAGGTGACTGATTTGATGATTTAGAGCAGTGTGGTCTAAATGGAGTAGTGTGGAACATTATGTTGCCTTTATATCTACACACACACACACACACACACACAGAGAAGGAAGCCATTAATTGTCCAAATTCAATGCCTTTATTAATCATTCACATGTAAATCATTTAAACTACAGGTGGGCCAGTACTGCACCGTGTGCTTCTTGGGGCCTCATTAACACTGTTAACAGATGATGCACCTGTGAAGCATCTGACAACGAGCACAAAGGGGGCAGGGGGTAGACCAAGTGCCCTCACACCTCTTTAGGAAATTGTTTGGAGTTAAGCAGGTGTAGTTGATCTGGTGTAGTCTGGCAAATAGGACTTGAGGCACTGGTTGTTTTCCAGATGTTGCTCGGCTTTTGTCCTTAGCCTGTAGCTCCGCTGTCCAGCTGCTGTGTCATGTCTTCTCTGCTCTGGGGCCCCGGTACCGACGTGGGGCCTCTGTAATGTATTCTGTGAATCCATACAAGCAGCAGCGTGGTGGTGGCGCTACACGCTGAACGCTGCCTATGGAAGCCGAGAGTGTCCAGACTACACCACGTGTGCCTTTTAATCAAAAGGGCCCAGAAAGCAGCAGGATCGTAGTATCGATGTTTCCCTTCACACACGTCCCTTGAAGCCGACATGGCGGCGGCACTAACATCGAATGTAACGTCTGTCTTTGAGTGACAGTTTGAATGGGGGACACACGGAGTCCCGAGTCCTGCAGCTACTTCCTGGTCGCTCCCGGCGCTTTCAGGTCGCTGACAGCGTTCGTCCAATGATATGAGTCCACATGCGGCGGGGGGGGGTCTGATAAAAGCCGCCCGTCTGCACCGAGCGGAGCCACACGGAGCTGCGCCACGGTACCGAACCGCAGAAGACTGGGCCGGCTGGACGCGGTCCTCTCAACACAGGAGGACACGTTACCGCCATTTTCGGAGATAAGAGGACGTTCACAGTAATCTTCATCCACACGGGGAGCAGGAATCCGACTCACCGCACCTGGGGCCGGAGGGGGGACACGTTCAGACCGCGGTCCAGTAGCTGTCGATAGCTGTCCGAGTCCTCGTCCCCGTTCAGAGAGCTCACGGTGACGCGGCGGCGAGCGGGAAGCAGCCGCCATGGAGAACGCGCACACGAAGAGCGTGGAGGAGGTCTACGGTCACTTCAGCGTCAACGAGAGCACCGGGCTGTCCGGGGAGCAGGCGAGGCGGCAGCGGGACACATGGGGCCTGAACGGTACGGCGCCGCGGCGAGCGCTTATGTGGGGGGAGTCAGCGGGGTCCGGTCCGGTCCGGTCCGGTCCGGGGCCGGTGTCAGCGGGGTCCGGTCCGGCGCCGGTTCCGGTGTCAGCGGGGTCCATAAAGCGCTTTAGCTGACGTCACCTCGAGGTTTCCCGTTTCTGACAGGATCCACGGGACCGCGTGCATCGTCACTCACGGCAGGATACCTGGGGGCTCCTGGAGCCCCGGGCCTCCCCCTCAATCACTGTGACCTTTACGTTGATTGGACTTTATATATATCTTCCTATTGTAGTAAAGATGAAGGGAAACAAGGCCTTTAATATTGCATGTGGTTTGGTTCTTGCACATCTGGATTGATGTTCAGCACAAACCAGTTTGTGTGAGTTGAAGTGAAACTGGGAGCCTTGGTGCTTCAGAGAACCCTGACATCCTCTTGTTCCAGGAGCCGGTTCCCCATCAACAAACGGGAACCGAGTCTCCATCTGGCAGCAGTTTTCTGAGAGTATTTATTTACTTGCCTCTTTTTCTTTGTGTCTCTGTTTCCGGTCTGGTCCCTGGATCGACTCCCACATCTGTCCACGCTCAGAGTTACCAGCAGAGGAAGGTAACCACTGATGCTGCCATTGAATGCCACACCTTTCTGTCATGGACTGCTTTGTGTCTTTAACCACCTCTCCTCTCTGCAGGGAAGTCTTTGTGGGAGCTTGTCCTTGAACAGTTTGAAGACTTGCTTGTTCGAATTCTTCTGCTTGCCGCATGTATATCTTTTGTAAGTAACGTCTCCTTGGTATGAAATGCTTGTCGAGGTTGCTGCAGTCCGTGTGGACGTCTGTCCTCTGAACTCAGTGAATTATATCCAGTGAGCAGTTTTGCAGCATCCCCTGTGCATGAGACGTTCAAGTCGGCTCTTTTTTATTTTATCTGTCGCTCCTGTCTCTCACTCCATCGCCCGTCCAGTAAACGAGTGAAGGGAGTCTTGGCACAAGGCAGCACATCTTACTAAGAGCTTTCTATGTCCACTCTGGCTGGAAGAGTATTACTGTGAAGTTGGGGTTATTATTATTATTATTATTATTATGATGAAGCTGTTTGTGTCGAAGGGCAGCGGACTGTTGATGCATAGTGCCGAGGTGTGAACGTCTTCGGTTTGCACCCAGCTGGGGTTACACTCCCAGACAGCAGAGGAGGCCAGGGACCCATCTGAGGAATGGTGACGGCAGCAGCATTGAGTTGCTGTCGCCATGTGAGTCCTCGGCGTGATGACATGTCTGACGGCGGGCTGCCGATCTGTAGCAGCGTCGACGGCGTCGGCTTTTGTCATTTTGCAAATGTAACGGCGTCTAAAAAATGTATTCAATCACTTTAGCAAACATTGAGACCCTTTAAAGTATTAATCTGCGTTTTATGAGGTGTTGTTTCTCGGAACATAGATTCAGACAGACTATATGATTTAATATCACTTATGGCCAACGTTGTATTTCTTAGGTCAAGTACAAATGTTTGTTAATGTGTGAGAGAGACGATCCTTACTTTTAATAAACCTTGCCTTTGGCTTAGCCACTACTTCATTCTCTTAAGCTTTGCTCAGGATTAGGTCAAACTAAGACAAAATAAAGGTGCTGGTATAGTTCTGTAAATGTAAGCGGTGTTGCTGCTGCCCAGTTACAACTTGTGGCGTTGCAGCGGTCTGGACTTTAACTTCAGGATTCCTGCAGACACCCTGTTCACGCAAAAAGTGCAGGTTTTATGGAATTTAGCTGCACAAATAGGCATGTAGAACGTTTTCTGTGTTGGCTCAAAAGCTGGATCTAAACTTTTGCATTGTGCGATGCCTGACTCATTTATGGTATTGCACTTTGTTGTCAGGCTGCACGGTGGAGTAACAGATGGCTGAAGAACAGCGTGCAGTCATCCAGTCAGGTGGTACAGAGGTGTCAGTGGCTGCTGTCTGACGGGGGAACAGAGCACCACTCGACGGCAACTTTGGCCCCTCAGAACCCTCAGTGGGAGGCTCTTATCGGACAAACGCACATGCCCACCTCAACGTAGAGTAACTCGCTCCCATACTGTCATGTGTGTCCACTTTGGAAGCTGTGGGCTAACTGTTGAAGGAGCCTCCCAAAGCTAAATCACTAAAGTAGTCCAAGTTGTCATTAGTTCTGTTTGCAGGATTCAGTTTGGTGTCGACAGAACACCTATTGAGGGTTATCTCCATTTTTTTTTTTTTTTTAATGCCTTATTTTATGAGGCCAAGTGCTGTAACTGTGTTTTTTATTTTGTGTATCTGTGCTTGTGTGCTGCCACGGCTATTAAGAGTTGTGCTCTCCATTTAAAATGTCTTGGCATCTGCCACAGGACTTGCAGCCTCCCGAGGTTGATTCCTTTATTACATTATGGGGACACTAACTAATTGCTTGTGACACTCAGCAGCTAATTTTAGGGCAATTTTCTCAGGAACAACAGGCCAAATGAGACTGCAGGTCAGAATGTTGTGATGTCCTTTCTGGCAGCAAGAGGTTCTGATAGACTGAGCGCTGTCCTCCTGGTTTCAGTTAAAACAAATCAATACTTACAAAAATCCACAGGAGAATAGCAACACAATGCAAGACTCTTATATTTCCAGCGTGTTGAGTTCAGGTGCAGTTGTATGATGCGTTTGCTTTGTTTAACTTCACTACGTGAGGTTTTGTATAAGAAACGTGTGAGATGATCCTCAGCTATATAATTACTTATTGGATGAAACACTGATCACAGGAAGCTGTCTGTTTTTAAGAGATGAAACTGTTAATTTAAATGCATCATGTGTGACAGCATGTCTCCATCCCAGAGAGGTGTTTTGTCTGTTCTGTACCGCCTTGGTTTTTGCCCCTGATTCTCTCTCATGGCAGTAAGCGAACACCTACTTGTTCAGTAACTAACGACACGTCTCCTGTACTGTTCTCAGGTCCTGGCCTGGTTTGAGGAGGGAGAAGAAACCATCACAGCCTTTGTGGAGCCTTTTGTAATCTTACTCATTCTAATAGCCAACGCCATCGTTGGTGTGTGGCAGGTGAGAAACCTTCTTTATATCTGGGGAATGGCTCTGGAAATAATTAGTTTTGTTTTGTTTGCAGATTTAATGCACTGTAGTTGAAGTACATTTCATTGGGCAGCAGACTGATGGATATACTGTAAATTTGTTGTGCAAATAGATTGAAACCTGTACAGATGGACACTTAAGGATAACATCTTAAGATATTTAAACATGTGAAATGCCTTTTTTTTTTAAATCAAAGCATTACCTAAAGGTAGTATGGTATTGAAAGCATCAATCGTCCATCCAATGCAGTCGAATCCGTTGCGACATTATCGTGAACTGCAGCATCCAAAATGTTGCGTCGCACACCTGTCTGACACACTTTCAACAGAAAGACTTTTGGCATGCGTGAGATGCAACAGGTGAACCTAATACACTTGGCTGCCAAATGCATATGTCAGTCTGTAGTGCAGTCACCAGCGAGGACAGACCATAACGATCGAGAGATTGTGCTGCATATTAATATAATAATATAGATTAATACTGTGTACTGAAAGGTGTTTTTGTCTAAAAGAAGACTTCCTTCAGTGGTCTCTCTGTATGCTGCTTACGAAAATGTGTGGGTTTCCACTCGGTGAGTATATGAAGGGTGGAGATGCTGGCGAAGGACTAAATTGGAAAACGTCAAAGAGGCAGAAAATGTGTGGTTTATATTCCCATTTGAACACCACCTTTGAATAGCCCGTCCCTCTTCATGGGGAAACGCTGCCACGCAGTTTAGTCCGGTGTGTGTGGTGACATCAGTTCACCTCACAGCGACTCATCTCGACATGTTCTCCTCACCAGGAACGCAATGCTGAGGATGCCATCGAGGCGCTTAAGGAGTATGAGCCTGAGATGGGGAAAGTGTACCGGCAGGACAGGAAAACTGTGCAGAGGATCAAGGCCAGAGACATCGTGCCCGGTGACATCGTGGAGGTTGCGGGTGGGTTGACCTGCTCTTTATTCAAACAGACATGACTTTGTTGCTCTTGTTGTTGTATTGCTCGTATGTATGGTTCGTACAAAGTCTCTTTTTAATATTTGAAATGAAACCATCCCGCCGTCTGCCTCCTGCCATTTATAGCAACAACTTTATATGTGATAACGGCTTTGAGAGTCTGGACATTTTTGGTTTAGGTACCTTGAAAAGTGCTTGAATTTTACTCTTAAAAAGCTGTATGACCACAACCTCCAGATATCGCATGAACCTTGAAAATGAGCAATTTAAAGCCGCTGCAGCTTCTACCAAGATCTTTTGTCTTCTTTTTTTTTTGTTTGCTTCTTTTGGGAGATTAAAGAAGATATTTGGTGTTTTTGATACGATAGTTCTTGCTGCCTCGGGTAAAGCCTACTGTGGACAGATTAAATGAGTCTTGAGTTTAAAAACCTCCTTCCATCCCCATGTGCCACTGCAGAGGTGACTCACCCTGCAGGAGTGGTGTATTTTCAGATGTTCTTATTAACCCATTCTCTCAAAGGGCTGGGTGCAAATGCTATTAAGCTCCACTTTACACTGTGTGTGTGTAAAACTTGAATGACAGGCTGCTGCATCCCCCCCCCACTATGTGAACAGATCTCTGGAGTGATTCATGCTGCTGAGATCCAGTCGGCGTATTTCAGCAGCTGGAATCCTCAGGATGTAAAGCTGTGATTTTTAAGAGTGCTGTTACAAACACACACAGACACTTAATCTATATGACATTTGCAGAGGGGGGATGAACAGAGGCGGATGTGCTGTGGAATGCTGATGTTATCGTGACACTCTGTTTAACCCTATGCTGCTGAAGTGATGCCTAGCTTTTGTGTGCGTAGCGGCAGCTTTTATTTTTAGCTGGTTAGATTATGGAATGCTGTATTTATAGAGGCAGTGACAGTCGTGAAGATGACAGGTGTCTGGTCCCACCCTGTGCACGCCCTCCCATCATGCTCTTGGGTAACATTGCTCCAGTGGGTGACGTGGGACAGCGTTCAGCAGGACTCCTGGGTCACCTTGACATGGGCAAATAGAGGAGGAGCATTCTGGGAATTAAAATGACAATCCTTTTTCTAGTGTTGTATAGTGTAATCATGACATTTTGAGCAGCGTTTAGAGAGCTTAATTATTTTGCTTTTAAGGAGAAGCTCGAGTCGGAGCTCGTCTTGCATATTGCAGACCTTGTCATGTGAGGACTCTTGATGATGCTAGTTTGAGTCTGACTCAAAAATGCAGTCCAGCAGGCAGCAGAACCGGCTGTTTTTATCTCGCGGTTAGAAGAAGCTCGTCAGCCCGACCTGCTTCCCAAATCCTCCAAATATCTCTGACACGGGATCCTGTCTGAATGATGCATATTTTTTCCTGAGTCTGCAAAGTGACCTCTGGCACGCGGAGGAGGAGAGCGATGACGCCGGCTGCTGAGCCGAACCCTCTGTGGCTGCCTCAGCCGTGAGAATAGCCTGCAGCCACTCTGTGCTGCTGTGCCTCCTACTCGCGCCTCTCTGCTCATCAGCCCCACAGCCACATGCTCGCTGAGATTTCTTTAAGGTCACGGAAATGCATTGCTCAGACTTTTATTCTAAACTAGCTTATTTTCTGCTCTGTTTTGGTCGTGTCCTCAAATGTGACCTTGAAGCGGTTGACGAGCAGGGGGCTGCCTGTTGCAGTTTGGTATTGAGGGCTTGCAGAATCTGGATGTTGGTCTTTTCTCAGAGAAGTGGGACTCCCTGGGTTTGTTCTCTGCTGCCTGTAAAGTTGTGGTGGTGGGGGGGGGGTGGGGGTGCAGGCAGTGTTCCTATTGTGCTAGAGAGAAATGACCTTATAGGGAAGCGCTCTGTGGATAACCGCCCCGCCCCACCATGCTCAATTCGCAGCGACCCGACTGATCAGCACCCGCACTCCCTGCTAAGATTCCAGACACCATGGACAGTATGTGGCATTTAATGTGGCCTGGCAAGCGTCCGTTGGCACTGTGTCTTTTGGCAAAGGTTCCTGACTTGTCAGCATGACCGAGAGAAATGGCCTCATCTTGCCGACCAGGGAAGCAGCGGGCTTTAGAAATGAAGGAGAAATATAAGCTCAATTGTAGAAGGGCACACAGGTTTTTATTTAAACGGGGCAGGTTGAAGGTGCTAATCCGTGAAATGAGATTGGCTGGAGAGAAGTATGCATGTAAGGTTCTGCATGAACTACACAGTACAGCAAGGGACAAAATACAAAGTTATAGACACGACAGATTAAAGAAATTAGTGGGCCAAAAATGTGTCAAAAAAACAGTTTAAAAGCAGAGATGGAGAGGGTCCATCTAACATCGGAGGGCAGCTGGTTCTACAATCGTGGAGCAGCAACTCTGCAAAGGCTCTGAGACCGTGGGACATACAAGAGAGACCTAGGAGTTGGCCTCTTAAACCCTGAGTCGAACTGCATTGACTGCTGGGAATCCATGCTATGAGTGGTGAGAGGTCCAACTTTAACCCAGGAAAGGCCTTCATGAGGTGCCACCACTGAAAGTGTTAAGACATGAAGAGAACGTGCACCTCTGGCCTGTTGGAGATAACATTTATACTTCATATCATTGTTTTCACATTAACATTTCAATGTCCTGTATTAAATTACATTCAGTCTGCAGATATCTTTTCTATAATGCCTCCATGCTTTCACAATATGTTTTTCTCTGCAACTCCAACATCAGGAAGTCCAAAGTCCAGATCCTTGTATGTTTGATTTGTCAGTGCACACCATATGTGTGGTCTGTGGAGAAAACTCTTTAACATGGTAGTGTACTGGTTCATCTTGATATTGATTTAAATGCAGAATCAGCTGTGCCGTACATAATGTACATGTCATTTCTGCCAGGCTCTATGAAACCCCCAGTTAATTTTGACAGAACTTGGTGCTCCCAGTCCTGGGACAAGTTGTTACTATGGCAACATGGCATGCTATGGGGCAGCTGTGGTCAGAGGGGAGTGCGGCCCTCCTTTAACCCCATGTCGAAGTGTCCCTGGGCAAGACACTGAACCCCAAGCTGCCCCCAGTGGAGGCCAGCATGGCAACTGTGTCCCATCGGTGTGTGAATTAGACTGCTGTTAAAAGCTTAGATTACTGTTACAGCACTTTGGAAACCGTTTCAACGGTTGAAAAACGCTATATAAGTAGGAGTCCATTTCCCATTCATGCTGCTGGTGTTGAGGTTCGTAACAGAGCAGGGTGGAGCATAGATATCAGGGCGACGGTGTAGAGGTGGTGCTTACGTAACTGAGGTCGTAGGTGAGGCGTGACTCCAACATGGGCAACAAAGTAAGATTCCTGCCCTGAACGGGTTGCACAGTGTCCACCTGTACATGCACAAGGAGGAGCTTGTAATATAGTTAAAGTGTAAGCAGCACACAGAAACAACATTAGTTTTATTTCCTTCCATTGATTGTGCAGAGTCACGGTAACGTAGCTCCTCTAGTGCACCTGGCTGCCAAAGGTGAGGAGGGAAGAAGCAGTGCTGTTTTTGGTTTGTGGAATACATTTGGATAAAGTCTTTGCATTATTGTACACATGTAAATGTAGCTTGTGAGTTGATCGGAGCTGGATCTGTGTTGGACAGCTGCAGGATACTTCACCTGTTGACTGTTCTAAAATGGCCCACTGAACATGACAGGAGGGTCAAGCTATTGTTCAGCTGCCATCAGCACATGTACCCTCCTGGCTGGCCCAGAGGAAAGCTGGCCCGCCAAACCACACGGCAGAGGCAGGTGCCAGTCAACGCTTCCGTCACGGCCTCGGCTGCTGTTGAAAGGTCTGTTTTTAAAAGGCATCTCGGGGAGTCATATCGGGTGCAATGCATCACCAGGTGTGACTTTCTGTCACCGTAAAGTTTGTGGACCTGTTGGCAGGCGAGGAGGTGAAAATGTGGCCGAGCCTGAGGAAATGCATGGACTGTTACCAAGTAGGATGTTGACACAGAGGGACAGATGATATATATACACTTCATCAGAGCAGGTCTGCGTTGTAACACAGCCTCGGGACAATTCAAGTGTGTCAGTCTCAACACTTCCTGGGTTCTTTGTACGAGAACACCAGCAAGCACTATTTTTTAGAAGTCTATCTGCCTAGCCATATTTCTTGGCTCAGAACTCTCTAAGAAGTCATCAGTATTCCTTTAAAAAGTAATGACTTGGCACAGGAAGTGTTACACAATCATCTAGGATGTAATTGTAAAGCTTTTTGGCTTCTAAGCAAAACATTTCGTCCCTTGTTTCCTGTGACGCAGCTAAGGGTAATCCTTCCAATCTCTTCCAGGATCATTTTTTAAGAACAAGTTAAGTGTAGCTCTGAAATGGGTTTCTCTATTCGACGTGGCCAAACTGTGGTCAACCTCCCCCTGAGCCTGCGTCGCTGCATCTGCTAGCCGCGTCGCTCGACCTTCTCAGGTGTGAAATTTCCATTGTGTCCTTTGGTCCAGGTTCAGATGGTTTACAGATGGAGCTGAGCTGGACATTAGTGGTTCTCAGAAAACGCGGGCACCGTCTGTCTGGCCTGGCCGGTGCCTGCTGACGGATCAGAGTTCCTGGCACTGCTGTCAGGACATCAAATGATCGTCCAGCGTCTCATAGTAGTGAGAAGTCAACACTCATGGAGCGACAGAGTTGGAACAAGTCCACATGAAGCTGGACATGTGTACAAATGTAGACACCCACTTGTTAATGGAATTGTATTGTTTCTGAACTCGACAGGCCCCGTCTTTGTCCCCGTGTCTTCCTGTGCTGTGACAATGATGAGGAGACAGCTGCCATCATATTCCTGCCACATTTCAACCTGATCAGCACATCAGGGAACGTATTGGAATGCTTTCCCATGTTTGGCTGCGTACGTTGTCGCACTACTTTCCCCTCCCTTCTCTGAAGGGCACTGGTGGGGGTTGGATTACGCTGCGTGTCTGTCAGATGGGAATCTGGACATTGGCACTTTTGATCAAATCTTTTGTTTTCAGATTTTCATGGCAACTCAGTCTTGAAGTTCTGTTAGATTCTGAGATGTTTGACAGGCCTGTGTGGGCTACTGGTTTCTAACTCTACCATGTTCTTGGTTGGAGTCTGTAGTAACAATCTGATACAATTTGCATTTTTAATTAAGTAGGCCTATATGTGGTCTACGTCCACAGAACTGTGCCATAGCCTGAACCGTTCCCCCAGTTTCCATTGCCTTTATGTACCATTAGGAAGCTGAATTGGGTCACTGCAATTCAAATGTACCCAAATTGGTCTTTTCCTTTGAGATGGGCCGTTTATGGCTCACAGGTCCTTCATTTCCTCCTCTTTCTTTGGCTCGCTTCTCTTTCCCTGCAGCGATGGCAGCACTGCTGTGCAGCACAGCGGCCTCCCTGTAATGAGCTGTGCTACATCTGTTTACCTCACACTAATGCTGACTTACTGTCTGCAGAAAACCGACGACATCTCATCTGTTAAATCTTCATTTTGCCTGCACACAGCATTGTACAGCGGTAGGAGTGCATGGGAGAACTCGGTGTTGGTGCTGTTTGTGTTGCGTTAAAGGCTGTTTGGCCATCATATATGATGTTGCAGACTTATTTCCGATAGATCTGTGTGTTCGTGCTCCTGCTGCTTTTCTGTTTTTCTGTTTGTGTATTTTCTCTGATTGTGGATCCGTTTGGTTACAGTTGGAGATAAGGTTCCTGCTGACATCCGTATCTGTTCAATCAAATCAACAACTCTGAGGGTAGACCAGTCCATTCTGACCGGTAAGACCTACCGCAGCCGTCACATTCTCTTCCTGTGCCATTTCAATCCATTAGATCCTCAGTTGGTCACAATAACATGGGTATGAACTACATTTTATTTATTACTGTATAGAAATAATAAACTTTATATATATATATATTATATCATATCACCATTCATACAGGAAATGCAGTTCAAAGTGCTTTACAATACACACATTAAATGCCATAAAGAAGAGAATGCCATAAAGTACAGTTAAGAAAAATAAAACGGAATGTAAGAAATGGTAACCATAAAATTAACTTATAAATAAGAAGTGCAGCAGTGCATGAAATAAAATTGAAACATTTTAAAATAATGTTTAAAAGCAACTAAAAAGCAAATTGCAGATAGCTAATTAAAGCCCAAGGTGAAGCTTGCTGACATCCATTGGCAGTTTGTTCCAAAGCTTTGGGGAATAATCGATGCTTTACCTTATATGGATTTCATGGCAGAGGGGATTGGTCCCTCAGGCGGAGGATACCTGGTCTCCTTCACTCACATATGTACATTTCACATTTTTATACACTCTTGCATTTTAATATTTTTCATACTATACATTTATAATTGTTCTTTGAATTGTTATCGGTTTTATGTTTGTCTTATTGCACACTAACCTAGCAACACCCTCAAGACTATGTTTAACTTGACGTCACATATTTCAATCTCTGAATGTAGGCTTGTTGTTCAGTAAATGGACTCTTACTTGTATAGCATTCAGTAATAAATAGAAAGGTACAAAGCTCAGCTAAACATGTCGGATATCGTCACCGTTATCATGTGTTTTCACACCGTTCCCTTCCTAAGCTGACATTTTAGCTTCAGCTGCTACAAGCAGCATAGGTTACAGTAGTAACTGGACCACAGTGAGTTGAGTCAAAGCTGCAGTAAGGTTTCATTTTATATTTGTGTTATGGATCAAATCCATTACCCAGCTTTAAATTGAATTCACACTCTCCACTGACGATTATTTCAAAATAAGAGCACAAATGTTTCCCAAGATGGCCTCATCTAAGTTTAATGGATCAATCTGCCACCTGTGTTGTGAGGAACCAGAATGGCTGGATGATGATGATGGAGATCATCTGAGCTGGCTGCACGATGAGCCGGCAGGTGTATCGCAACGCTGCTTCCAGTCAGCACGTTTGCTTCTGAATTGAAACGTTCATGAGCAGCATGTGATCAGCACCATAGGATTCTCTGGAGACACAGTTGACTGTGCTTGGTTCAGAGACGAATGCAAACAGATTGAACCTGCTGCCCTGTTGTCTTTGTAGGTGAATCTGTCTCCGTCATCAAACACACCGACCCTGTGCCTGACCCTCGTGCTGTCAATCAGGACAAGAAGAACATGCTCTTCTCTGTAAGCTCAACTCTGCAACTTATCACACATCCTGTTGATGTCCTTCAACATGGAAAGACTTGCTCCTGTTGTCAGCTCAAGTACATCTGATGACATGTCACTCATCTTGAAATAACACGAGTATCACTTGTTTTTTTTTTTTTCTTCTTTCTTCAGGGTACCAACATTGCTGCTGGCAAGGCCGTGGGTGTGGTCGTTTCCACCGGTGTTAACACAGAGATCGGTAAGATCCGCGACGAGATGGCAGCCACCGAGCAGGAGAAGACGCCACTGCAGCAGAAGCTGGATGAGTTTGGCGAGCAGTTGTCCAAGGTCATCTCCCTCATCTGCATCGCCGTGTGGATCATCAACATCGGCCACTTCAACGATCCCGTCCACGGAGGCTCCTGGATCCGTGGGGCCGTCTACTACTTCAAGATTGCCGTGGCACTGGCCGTTGCCGCCATCCCCGAGGGTCTTCCCGCCGTCATCACCACGTGCCTGGCCCTGGGCACTCGCCGCATGGCCAAGAAGAACGCCATTGTCCGCAGCCTGCCATCCGTGGAGACCCTGGGCTGCACCTCTGTCATCTGCTCTGACAAGACGGGAACTTTGACCACCAACCAGATGTCCGTCTGCAGAGTGAGTCTCACACACACACACACTCACACAATTTGAGTGAGGTGACAGCAGTCAGAAAACCTGTGGCTGTGTGTCACTGTCAATACAATTGTCAGCTGAAACACAGTCTGAGCAAACGGAGAGAGCAGCGGGCTCTTTGTAATCAGGTATCCAGGTTAAACAAGAAGGCTGCGTGCTGCCGCTGCTCTAATCTACACCGAGTTGTTGGATGACTTGCAGTGCTGCTGTTGCATAACTGGCTTTGCGTCACCAAGCTGCAAAGCAGGCAGCTTGTAGGTCCTCTCTCTCTGTCGGTGAGTAACGCCCCAGTGCCACTTGGCCCTACATTAAGACGACCTTTCAGCGTTTATTAAAGGTGAATCCTCTTTTGTTGCCTGTTCGCTGCATTCTCAGAACTTTGGCACAGGCTGAATTAGACTTGTGGCATTAATTTACAGTTGTACAGTTGTTTAGGCCTCTGTGTTTGGACCACATGCTGTACTGGCCGTGATTAAATAGCCTTGAGATTCTGCAATTACTGCTGTTGTCAGTGATTTATAGTGATTCACAGAGCCATGTATTACACCAGTGAAAAGAGAAAACATTTGCACTCAGGACACGCAGACAAAAGCCTTTTTAAAAGGTGTGCTAATTGAATTTACACTGCTGTCTCATAATAAATGGTTACTTTTTTTAACTTGGTTATGGCGCTCCATGTGTTCCCTGCCTGCTAGCATCTTACACCCTGC
>JAVQJF010093302.1:0-65059 GCA_036023855.1 Gadopsis marmoratus
CACACACACACACACACACACACACACACACACACACACAGACTAAACAACTTCAATGCCGTTTTGAACTAAGCTGACAGTTTTACACACATATCTTCCACTAATACGTTCTAGGCCTGCATTTACAAACAGCTCAATTTAGCTGTGGTTAGCTTAGCCACAGCCCCCACCCCAAGAGAATTAATAGGTGGGGGGTGGACACAGGCATCCCCTTGTCTCTATCTGGCAGACCCCACACCACACACACACACACACACAAACACACACATATAGCTGCACACAGGGTACGCTACGCTAACTATATTCATGCAGGCTAACCACACATCGAGCTGGGGGTTTGGCTCTGAGACAGCTCGGGCTGCCAGGCTAGCTTCCCCCCCCGCTTTTAGAAGTGTCCGTCTCACATAAACACACAATCACACTCGGGCCAGAGCTATTTTGAGAAGCCCAGTAAAATAAGTTCACGAGCTGCCCACGATGCAGCCTGAATAGACACAGGCAAGTTATGCTGCATATGCACACAATGTAAATACACAAACCCCGAAAGCAGACATCAGGCGGACACAGAATCTCACCGCACACACAAGCGCATATTTACACTTGATAAACACCTGGTGGCTGAGAATAACCATCTTTTTACCTGAGCTCAACGGCGCTTTTAGTGGCTTAAAATACCTGAGCGGTTGCCACGAGAGATTCTCCTTACTTTATTTTGATAGGCCGAGCTAATCTGGCGCGAGCTAAAGAGCTGCCAATGAGACCGACAACCAGTGTTGAGCAAGTTACCAGAAAAATGTAGGGAGTTACTTATTACACGTTAGGCATTGAAAAGTAATTTCTTTACTCTAATAATTACACACCAGAAAAAGTCATTTGTTTTTTATCCAGCACAGCTCCGTCAAAGGTGACATTTAACAATTCCAAATCCTCCAAACCTGACCAGACCAGACCTGTCAACACAGAGGCACCAAACTGATATCAGCCATCCATCAAACTTAAGACAGCGAAGAACCCGACCCCTAAATTGTCAAAGTAATGGAGCTGTAATGTCTTGATCTTTAAATTGCAGTCCTTACACTAGTCCCTTACCTTACAGCTGACGACTGGCAATTAGCAGCATTTAGCTGATAAATGTATTTATTTGAGGACCATTATAGGTACAGAAACAACTTGGTGCTTGTTTTGTATTGCTAGCTGACCACACTCGTACAGAAAAGGTGGCACGATTAAGCAGTGAGTGATTTATTTTTTCATAATTAGCGCTGGTTCTGTACACAGAGGAACCTTTTTCTTTTCAACATAGCAATTCCATAATACAGCCCATGTCACTTGAAGGCTTGCAAGCATCATTAATAATGCCATGACCCCAGACGACAGTGAAAACAAATGGGACACTGTGCTCCAGAGCAGCTGTGAATCAGCGGTATACAACTCCGCTGAGGACTGTAACTCAGCTAAATTAGTGGACTATCAAATAATTACAATCACAGTCTCCTCCTTTAAAAAAAATAGTCAGGGTCTGCAATTTCAAACCCACTCAGTAAAATGTGACCACCTCAACAAGGACCTCAATTATCTGGCAACGCGCCCCCTGCTCACTTCCACGGTAATAACCTACCAAAGCAGACAGGAGACCCCTAAATAGCAGCACTTAGACGACCACGGGTGGGCAAACATCCACCCACGTGACAGCCACTGTTCCATAGTCTGCAGATTCATATACATACACGTCCAGGCCCCAGCCGAGAGCAGACCCAGCCAAGTGATTAGGATTGGGCTAATGAGTAGCCTTTAGTAAACCAGTGGCTCCTGGCTATACCAATCTACTGCTTCCTGTCCTCTGAGATCTCCCACCTATCAAAAAATATTATCGCTCAAAAGATTTCAAACTAAGGTAAATGTTTAACCTGGTTTGTGCCACTGCTCGGTGGAAAATTCCCCCCTGAAATGTCACCATGAAGTCTATAAACATCTCTAAAGTCGTTCCTCTACTCTCCAATCTTGTTGACTCTACCCATCACTAAGGCGACCATGCACGCACTCCTTTTAGAAAAGGTCAGAGGTCGCAAAAGGAAAATGGGCACTCTGACACGCTCCAAAAATAACTGCTTGTCGTCAGACACAGTGGGATTAGCGCCACACATGACTAGCATTGCAATTAGCAACGTTTAAGGAGTTAAATAATTTCAGATGAGTCAGGTGGTATCAAGAATGATTTTATTGTTAATCCGTATTTAGAGAAATAGCGTAAAAGTGAGTTTTATCATTTTCCAAACAACCTGTTTGAACTGACCTAAGTAAAAACTGATATAGTTTTGGAGCATGACCCCGAAGAAGCTGGATTTGGGGAAGATGATGAGTTATGTTTTTCTCCAAAACATCAATATTGTTGGATTGATTGATTATTGATCCAATTTAATGTCCTGGCTTGTCATTAACTGTGCTACACTGAGAATGATGCCTTAGATAAAAGTTTCCACTAATAATTTTGGGACTAGTTGTAAATCTTCACATTCACAAATATTTTAAAGCATTTTATTAAATTGTAAACAAAATAATCACAATGTGAAAAAAATCTAACTTTTCCCAACTTCTTTCAGCCTTCTTCCAAGTGGACTGTGGCCGTTTGGTGAAAACATCATTACACCAAAACACAGAGGAGAAAACCACCAAGGAGCTTTGAGAGTTTAGCATAAATAATGAGTGGTGTGAAGACCTGAAACCTTTCATTTATATGTTAAAAATAAATCCTTCCACAAATTCTTGCAGCTGGACCTGAAGATTGTACTTGGGCAGTGTGAAACAAAATAAACCAGACTAAAAATGCAAAATTCAGAAATCTAACCAAACCAGGCATGTGATTATAAAGTTAATTTAAACTCATGTATTCTTCATCTTTCTCAAATGGGACAAAAGTGGATTGAGTTAGTTTTGGGGAAATTCCATTTTTTTTTGTCTCTTCATGTTCTATAGTGATACACCATACACATGTGTTGATCCCTGTTGCATGATGCAGTCACAGTCATTTCCGCACCTATTTCATCCCAGTTTCAGGCAGGTATATTCTGTCTGTGAATTCCAATTCCAGGATCCACTTGGTGTTTTTTCTTTCTTAGAAACAACATCATGCCTCCACGCAGCTGTACTCGCAGTGCTGTCTCGCTGCAGCTCCGTGAACGCGCCTGTCAGAACATGTTGTGATGCAGCGCAGGAATAGTGAATGCAGCCTTTGACACAACACATGTTTGGATATGCAGATGGGTCGAGGACACTTGTTTGTTTTATTGGTTATATTTGAAATCTATTTATCTGCCATATTTGTTTATAAAATGTCAGGTTTTCATCATAACCATCAGAAGTGAGTGACGTATGGAGGACTGTGTAGCTCCTGACCGTGTTAATGTTTGACTCATGTTGAGCGTCCATATGTGAGGTGAGACAAAAAGCATCTAATTCCCCTGGTTAGCCAGTTCTCTTAATCTTTATACACATTTATTCTGATAAAGATAATTTATATTGCAAATCCCATTGCTTTTGCTGTCTGGATTAAGTATATATTTTGTAATGGTAAATGTGGTGCGCAGGCCTACATACACAAACCCTTAAACCTACACAATCTCATATTTTAAAATCAAAACTTTACATTGACACAAGTGGATGCAAGTGGATGGCCAATGAGCCCGTTTATGTATTTAAAAAAAAATTGACTACGTCATTTTAAATAAGCCATGAAGGCCTGCAGCTGTGCTTTGAACCCATCTACACATATAGTACAAAAATGACACCAAAGCTGCTCAGTCCCACTCATTAACTTAAACATGTGGAAAGCAAAAAAAATGCACAAGTTAAATGTCATAATTTGTCTTAAACTGAGGTTCCCAGCCTGTTGGAGTCAGGTGATAAGATAAATCTGAAAAGTCACCAGTTGATTAAGGGCATACAGAAAAAGATCTGTTACAGAAAATGGTTAAATCTGCCTTAGTTTGGCAAGTGTGTTTTCTCTTTTCTTGTGAAATACGAAATATATTCACATCTCCTGCCCTCTAAACTTGAAATGAGTGAAGGGTTATGGTTAGGCATCTATAAATCCTTTAAATAACAGATCTGACAAGGAAAAATCACTTCTCACATCCATTGTCTACACTGAGGCCATAACCTGCGATGATGGGTCACAAGTCAACTTTGCTTTGTGTGATGAGGGGTCACAAGCCAAAGAGGTTGTGAACTACTGGTCTTAAACATGACACCACACAAACATAATAAACTTGACCAAGGCTGCAGGTTTGTCTTTAACACAAGCTTAAATAATAAACTAGACAGAATACTTCTTACAGGGGGTCTGCTGCAAGAAAACCATGTTTAATGTGTTTTCATTGTTACAATAGTCAAGAAACTTGCCTTATCTCAAACCTGTCCACAATGCAGCCCAGTTTAAATGTATGGTTCTTCAGCCCAAATCTCAAACAGACATCTCATTTTTTTGACAATCAATGAGTTGTCAATGGATTGAAAATCTGGGCTGAACCCGACTGTAATTCTTTCATCTGTTCATCTGCAGCTGTATTACACTTTTGCAGCCTAAACAAAGCCTCCAAAAGTAAACTGTGGGTGAAGACAGAGGACAATCAGCTCAGTGTTTTCCGCTGCTGGAGCTTTACTAGTGAATCACGCAGCATCCAGACGTCCAGGCATGCCTCTGTCGGTCTGCATCCCCTCCAGGCCCAGAGGGTAAAGGTCATCCTGCTGATGAAGGGGTAGAGGAGGCTGGGTGAGGATGGGACGTGGGTGTGTTTGTGTCTCTGTGGGAGTCAGCCGGCAGGTGTGTGAGTGGGAGGATTTAAGAGAGGGCTTCTGTGTCAGTCAGTGGCTGATACGCTGTGAGAAACCATGTGTGTATGAATTCTGGCTTCATATCCCTTTTTCTATTCTTCACAGTATTGTTACGTTGTGACTTTCATCCTTTCAAAATTGACCCAGAATCCAAAAGTGAAAAAGAGACATTTCACTGCAGATTGAATTATCAGTTTTCTTAAAAAAAGTGTAATTTTTTGCTTCTGCCAACCATTGATACCGCACGTACCAAAGTTTTTAAGAGTTTTAAAGTTATTGCAGCTTTCTTACTATAATGCTTCCCACATAATGGTTTTATGTACACAAACTTGAACCTGTGACTTTTTACCAGAAGTACTAGAAACGTTCTAACACAGTTGTTCATCTTTTGTAGTGATGATTCAGACGGGAGAGTTTCATGTGTAACTGTTAGTCACCCTACATTTTCTATGGAAACAGTTAGACTTTTATTTCTGGAGCCAGGGGCTCCCAAAATAGCACCAACTTTAGGCAGCCGTAGCAACAACACTGGTGTTTGTGTTATGTTGTCAGTTAACTACGGTAAAATTAGCCTCATGTTCAAATGACTACAAACAAAAACTTAAAAGCCTGTAGTAGATACAGGTCTCAGCAGAGGAAACACCACCCTTCTACATGTTGTGCTTCCAACTTTTCCATAATTGTCATATTTTGGAACATCTCACCGTACATTATCGCTCGCTGTAGTTAATGAACATGTAGTTTGGCTCAAGTTTAATCGCTCTTTTAAATAAGCAGTAAGTAGGAAATGGATGGCTTTTGATTCATAAAACAAAAATAAGAAAAGCTTTCATTTAAATTGTTTGGCAATGACCAACGCCAGAGGCTTTAATACAAACACCACTCTGGGTTACGCATAGGAGAAGAGGCTGATGCGTGACTTGATCTTTTGCACTCTGTTAACATGTTGTTTTCTTCTTCGTTCACAAACGCCTCCCAACAGGAGCTGGAACAACCAATCAGCTTGCCTGACACGCAGGTCTGCATGGCCTGTTGTTGAGATTAGTAAGGTGTGGCTCCCCTGCGACCTGTTGCCCATAGCAACCTACGTAGATTTGCAGACACATTCACGTGCGTCTTCAGCACATGCATATTTTTAGCTTAACTCGTGGCTGTTATCGTCACATCATTGAATTACAGAACACTGCATGTAAATATAATATGCATTGTAATATTTCTCTGCTACCACATGCAATTAATTTTTTCACACTTCGCATACACACACACACTCACACACACAAAAACCCTCCCACTAAGTGTCAGGGTGCTCTGCAGTAATCTTGAATTTAAGGCACCTGGCTGACGTCCAGTCGCTCCAAGCAAACATTAAGAAGACAGTTCCTCCAATCAACCCCCATTACACATACTGTATTCTTTATCACACACACACACACGGTGTCTACATTATTCTACAACACACAGAGAGAGAGAGAGAGAGAGAGAGAGAGAGAGAGAGAGAGAGAGAGAGAGATGGAGTGTTGTAATCACACTGGCAGCTCTGTTCTGGTTTTAGGGCACTGAGCCAACCAAACCTTCTGTCTACGCTGTTACTTGTGCAACACTTCTGCTGCAAAAACCCAGATAACATGAGCTACAGGACTATTTGTAACAGATACAGAGAGAGTGAGAGCCAAGGACAGGCATGGTGGGAGTAAAAAATAAAAGTTATGCCTCCAAAACCGTCTCCTAAATGAGCACAGACTGTAATATACAGATTACATGTTGTAGACACAAATGATGTGATGATTATGATCCTCTACCACAAATGATGTGACAATAACACACATTAAATATGCTGTGTTGTTGGCCAGATGTAACTGTTTGTACAACAACTATGATTAAGACTCTGGTTAAGAAGGGAAAGCTTAAATTTCATCCATGTATTGACACAAGGTGAAGCTTGAACGTGGGATCTTAGTGGACCAGAATACCCCATCAGCAGTGCCGTATTAATGCACAGGCTTACCAGGGCTCAAGCCCCGGGGACCGACGATGTGAAAGGGCCCACGAGGATAGGGGGAAAAATTTCACAGGGAGAAAAAAACAAAAGCATGACTTTGTGTGGTACTCAGTCCCTACCCAGCAAACAAATAAACATCTCCAGGACGTCCGCTAAACGTCATTGTGTAGGGTTCCCGTTTGGTTACCGGGACGTCATTGCAAGACGTTTTAAGAATAATATTAACAAATCTGAGAAGCAAATAACATAATGAATTTCAATAGAGTAAAGTTTTGGTTTTCCCACTCCTTACACAGAGAGACCCTTGCTGAGGGCATTGTCCAACAGCAGGCTTGACTAAGGATCAAAGTTATATGCTGTCACACCAGATGAATGGAGGACGGTTCGCCCTTAGGACGGCGCAAGGCGGAGAGAAAGGCAACCGACAAGAGTTAGCTTAACTGCTTAAGAGTTGTTCAAAACAAAGAAATAAACCATCCCTACTTGTTGGCTTTATATTATAGCCTTTAGGGTGCTGCCAGCAAAGAGCAAAAGTCCACAGAATTCACATATAAGTATAGGGCGCCCACTCACAAACTAAGTGAGGTCAGAGATCAGGCCAAATGTGTAGGCGTATGTGTGTGTATGATGCATGTAACTGCAGTTTGTAATTGAAGCTTCTATATATTCTGTGCGCCTTCTTCCACCACCTAGTCTCTGAGGTAAAGCTGATTAGACTGCAGACAGACTTCCGTCTTCCTCCACTTTGACCAGTCAAAAGGTGCTAATTATAGGCTGACCTTGACAGTGCTGTCCTCCCACTCACTGTGCAGGGCCTAGTCATTATATAAGTAACTATCACTCACACTTTATTGGTAGGCTACTTTTCTATCTGCAGTCAGAGCCAGACTAGCTGTTTCCGCCCTGCTTCCAGACTTTATACTAAGGTCTAGGGTCAGTGGAGACCCGGGCTTAGCACTGAAATCAGCTGCTTCATCAAACCAACATGATTGAAGGGGCTGTCTTCAGGTTGGACTAAGACCAGGACAAGATACCTGTGGCTGCCGGCGACATAAACTCTTCATCGTCATTACCGGGTCTGTTATTCATTCAGCTTTCTGAGGCAGTCCAGGACTTGCTTTCCAACATAGTGATTATGTTTTACAATCAGTCTGCATATTCATGTAGACACACAATGCGCGTGCACACAATCTGCGCAGCAAACTTGCAATATTTGTACACATTGTATTTATAAAAATACAATGTGTACAATGTGTGTGATTTGACAGTGCAGGTAGAGTAAATTAAAAAAAAATCCTGTCATCTTTGAATAAGTCATCACCTCAGAATCCAAGAGCCTTCATAAAAGAGATGCTTCCAGACTCATAAATTTGCACCAGTGTTCAAAGTCACACAGGGGAAATCCACCATTTCAAAGGGTAAAGTTAAGGAATCACTGTAGTAGATGAGGTAGTTTGAAAGGAACTGGGTAACCCAGTGACTCAAATAACTGTACATATATACAGTCCATGCTATTCCAATGTATTGCATAGTGGCATCTCCACAAAGGTTTGACCTTCAAGCTGTCTTCCTATGAAATAAATGTTCAAACTAAATACATGTCAGAAGTCAAAGATCAAATTATTCATTAAGGAGAAAGGAAAAGAAGAGAGCAGCGACTAAGCAGGACTCCTCCATCTGTGTTCCTCCTGCCAGACTGGCATCAGTCAGCCTTGTTCACAACCACATGATGACTAAACTAAAATTAAACTGGCACTGATCACATGCAGCTCGCCACATCTGTCTGAAAACTCCTCAACTAACTGTAGACCACTGGAGCCGGAGTGGAGCCCTCCCCAGACAGAGCTGCCCCGGGGCAAATGTGCTTCATGTTCCACCAGCCTCCCCAAAAACAGTAATTTAGTTTCTTTGAGGTCTCTTCAGCAAACGGGCTTAAAAGACATTGACCATGAAGTATCCAGGGACGTTTTCAGAATTCTTCGTCTGTGACGTCACAGCAAAATATGTCCTAATATAAAAATAATAATAGGTATAGTAGTGCTTCTTCAACAGGATGAAAACGTTTGGGAAAAGCTTTTAGAAGCTACTATGTTCTACCTAGTTGATAGATTTCTGTCTAGTAAGGGATAAGCTGAATGAAAACATTTGTTTTGATTCAAGTGGGCACTAAAACAGTAGTTTTAAACTGCAAGCATCACTCAACCTTTGTCCCCCTCTCATTAAAATCATTTGCTGAATTTGGGCTGTAAAAGCAAATGCAGCAATTGCTGGCATGAGGCTTCAATTAGAGTTACGACTAGAGGTGGGGGATAGATGGATGATATTCCAGGTCTGTGTGTGTGTGTGTGTGTGTGTGTGTGTGTGTGTGTTCAACATGCACTCAAAGTGGATGTGTTGCCATGATTTCATATGCCCTCAATACACCTATGTTCAAGTGTCACACAGCAGGAGAAATATGATTGATATTTTTTAATAAGATATATAAATAAACTTGACTTGACTTGACTAATAAGGACCGCTGATCGTGCAGCAGCTTGATCGTCTTCTCTTATTTTCACCAGCAGACAACATGCAAATCGAAGCTTCAGGCTGTTTTCTGTTTCATTAGCATCTACACTTTAATCCACAATCAGAATGTGCATGTAAATGTGCTTCCAGCATATGCAGAGTAAAAAACAAAAGAGTCCTATTTTGCGTGTCTCATATAGTAGTAGTAGTTATAGTAAATTTTGAATGTACTAAATCCTGACGAGTGCTCTCAAGCTTAGCCTCTGGATTGAATAGTAAAAATATAATAATAAACCTATTTTGTGTCTTGGTCACCCACTCTGATGTTGCCTAGTACAAAGGCCTCTTACCCTTCTCTGTAAAGGAAATGTTCACCGTTTGCGTTTGCTTTCTGTTTGCTTAAACTAACTCAAAGATTTAGTTTCCTTACAAAAGCTGCATCTAAATTTAATAGATCCAATGTGATTTATGAACAAAAAGACTTTGTAAACATTTAAAACACTAGTTCAAATAAATCACAACTTGTTAAATGGACAATTATTTGACAGCCATGGAGAATTTATAATTTGAGTCGTGGATTTCTAATAGACTCCTCCTTGAATCACCACTCAGTCTCCAAAAGGGACACTGATATTGGATGATCTTGCATATACCCAGATTGCATTCAATGATTTTTACATCCAATGCCAACGTTTATTCTGACTTTCTTCCATATCTGCGAATGGTAATTATGGTTAGGATTAGAAAAATATCATGGTTATGGTTACAGTAGTAAAAAGGTCTATATTAATTGCAGATCTGTGATGCCACACTATCGCCTGTCTCCTGCATGAAAGTCTGACACGCTACACACCCGTTCACCACACCGACCTTCACACCCTTTCGGTCTTCTGCCTCTCTACATGAAGGGCACACTGCTTTCTGTATTGGCACTGAACGTTGGCATCGCACCCTGAATAATGGATGTAATTCACGCCGAAGGAATCATGCCTAATATCTGTGAGCGATATCAGATTTCTGATGAGATGCACTATACAGTTCAAAACGTATCTCAGTTAATCTTAAGAGCAGCTGTATCGCCTGAGGCCTTACAAGAATAAACGCAGTCCCAGTCTCCTATTGAATCCAGGATAATGAATCCCGAAGAAGAAAAGGAGGAGTGTTAGAAAGTGACAGAAGTAAAAAGTGATGAGACAGAAGATACAGACCAAGATGAGACTCTTTACTTCAAGTTTATTTGAATAAAGATATATAAACACAGACACCTCAACAAATACACTGATGCTGCAAAACACAAGGTTTATGACATAAGCTAAGTCACAGTGTTTGTCCTAAATGGGTTTTTGTTAATAAACCAGATATACAAAAGCTTTATAGTGCAGTAAATCTGGAGGGAGTGATGGGGGGAAGGTTACCCATAATCACATGATTGGTGACTTTGAGTCCATTTATATTTGAAGTTGTCCAAATTATGATTCATTGTGTTGAATTATTTAGAATGCCCGTACGTTGACGTGTTGGGCTCTAAATGTAGCGAGCCAAAATACCACAAATGTTTCACCAGGTCACCGTCAATCTCCAGAGTCTGATTGTGTAAACATTTATGCATGAGCTTAATGTTGGCTTAAGATTTAATCAAAGATTTGATTAGAAACATTAATCAGCACAAACAAGAAAGAGGATTTATAGTTTATTCCAACAGCTTCAAATGTTCTCTGTTTACAGCAAAGCAGGAAGTTGTAGCAGTTCCACTGAAACAGCATTATGCTCATCAGTATCGTTTTGACTGGCCACTTAATGTCATTGTTGCACTGAGTCCTACAGGAATAAGTCACCATTTTGCAGAAACCTATTTGCTTTCTTGAAACGAGTGTGATGAGAAGATTGATGTAACTCTCCAGTGTTTGTACTGAAATATGAAATATGTAGCTGGAGCCAGCAGACTGGAAACAGGGGGAAATAGCTAGCCTTGCTCTGTCCAAAGGTAACAAAATCTGCCTCCCAGCACCTCTAAAGCTCACAAATTCATGCTGTATACCTGATTGGTTTAATCCTTACAAAAAACAAAGTGTAAAATTATAATTCTGGCTATTTCTTAGCCAGCAGAGACTCCAGGAACGAACTTACACCAACAAGATATGACGCAAGAAAATGTTGGAACCATGTGTGTAAACTCTGATAAAAGACAAAACTGAACTGAACATGTTTATTACACTCAGCACCGAAACATTAGCCATTAGCATTTAGCAATAAGAAACAGATACTTCTGAGATATGGATGAACCAAAACTTTTAGCTGCTTATCCTTTAGTCATAGAAGTTGCAGATCAGGAAACAGTCATGAGTCGAGTTTGAATGGGAAAGGGAGACATATACAGTAAGTTAACCATGAAAACGTGGCTTGAAGTGCTGACAGCCTGGCTGACACTTTTTGACAATAAATTCACCCTGAGGAAAGCTGATTCTCTTTTATTGTCTATTTATGGCGATCTCTGAGTCATGGATGAAAAGCAGAGTTTATTAACTAGACATAGAAACTGAGAGACGAAATCAAGAAAGAAGAGTAATCAAGCGCATACCGGCAGTAAACAGACCTGGTAGGACAAGCAGATTGGACGAGGTAAGTCGATGTCGGGATTGAAGAAAACAAAGATGAAGAAAGGAACTATGAAATTAACATTGAGACCAGAGAAATCCTAACATGTTGAAGAGACGACCCAACCTAGCTGTTAGATAACCGGTTTTGTGACTGGACATTTTGATTATTCGCTCTGACGGAAATTCTCGGTAGGCATTCTCGGTTAATCGCAATGCAATGTGGCTTTACCAGAAATCAGAGGTGAGTAATAAAAAAACAATCTCAGGAAGGCTTTCTTGATTCTTGATCAAGGTTGTGACTGAAAATTCCCCTGTCAAAATCTTCTTATACTGCGTTATAAGGATTTATGATCACAGAGTCAGTCAGTCGCCGAGTTTCTTGGACCTAACAATATCTTACCGAGACCTTCCTCACATCTGGCCACCAAAATGCGATACGGTTCCAATACAATCCAGATCACTACACATAAGTACATAATCCTTCCATGTACTGGGCATTACTTTGGATTTAAAGGAGAGTTATACTCATAGCATTGTTCAGGCGCTGAAAAAACCAAAGGATTTGGATTTTTTTGTTTTGGACATTCTCCAAAGGATGTCGGCGGAGGCTCCTGAACTGGCATGTTGCTCGGCTTGCTTGCTTGGTAATTTGTCATAGCACACATATTCAAAAGTTGCTTTTGCTAGCTCTCTCTTGTGGGCTGTCCCTTCTTAACAAATGCCGATCACTAGTTTCAACAGGGATTGATATTGGTTTTAATGTATGTGTGTCGTGGGAGGAGACACAGTGAGAAATTTTACCTAATCCAAACATACATGATATACATTTTTTATATTTTTTTGACTGCATCTCATGATTTGCTATCCTGTGTCTTTATCTTCCTGTCTAGCGTGCGCACTGTTTATTTCTAAATTACATTTAGAAAATATAATTTTTAAAAAATGTAATCCACTGGCGCAAACAGAGCAGGGAGGAGAGAAAACAACACGTTAAATGACTTTAAAAGAAATTCTTACACCTTGTTTACACTTCCTGCGCTTAGTGAGAGCAGCTCGACAGGAAAACGCAGCTGGTGTAGAAAGGACTTTCAACAGGAACATTTTCCTGTTGAAGATTTCAAATACCCCGTCTGGCCAGGCTTGTGTAATGCGGTCCAAGAATCTTCAGAATTGAAATGTGAAATGATGCCTGTCACATTGTCACTACATTAAAAATATTTTGTGTTTACAGATTGCAGCTCGGGTTGAGCCGTGCCATAAACCATGAAAATGTATTGGTCCAATGCATACAGTGTCATTTCTCAGTGATGGATGTTTTCCAGACTCTGTGAGATCGTGACCTCCAGCTTCAGGTTGGAGGAAGAGCTGACGTATAAAGAATAATCGCAGCATGTGAGACTGGAACAGTTAAGAGCATCCACTGTCCGATGATGTCACCTGCAGGTGAAAGTCACACTGTTCTTTTTGCGATCTCCCTCTTTTCTTCCTGTGCCACCATTACATAATCCCCTCTGAATAAATAGCAGCGGATACTTACCTGCCTACTTTATTCACTATACATGGTGGCCCTATATCCCTTACCTGTGGTGAATAGTACTTAGTGCAGCAGGTTCTATTGTACCTGCAGATATAGAGAAGGAGGCCCGGGCCCCCTCGGTGATCCGGTGTCCTGCAGTCTCAGGTTTCCTTCAGGGTTAGGCCAACATTATGTGTGACTTCCTGTCTGCGGCAGGGATATGACTGGAAGACCTCTCCAGGGACAAGGTGACAATTGTCCCCCTCTTTAGTTTCTCCTTCTTTTCTTCTTGTTTGGCTGTTTTTTTCTCCAGCAAGGAGATGTGCAGGTGCATGTGTGTAAGCGTGTGTGTGTGAGTGAGTACGTGCATGTGAGACTAATGTTTGGCACAATAAAGCCCGATGTTGAAATATGCAGCACTTCTCTATAACTCACGAGTTCTGCTGGTTCAACTTTTTGGTCTATTGACATGTATTTCAGTAAATAAAATGCATTATATAACACCATAGAAGAAATTAAAAACAGAAAGTGTATCCTTCAGCAGTAAATAGTAAACTGTGGACATTTCTTGCCAGTTTATAACAGCAGTAACTAACCAGAAATACTGAGGTTCTTTGAAATCTGTAGCAAGGGAAACTGGAGCTAACTGGTTAAACAGGTTTGTTCATTTTTTAGCCTACATAAAAAATGTTGGTAGAGATTACTGATTTGTATTCAACATATTGAATTGAATATTTTCCATTTCAGTGCACGCTGCCTCCTGCTCATTGCTCTATGTCATAATGTGAACTGAAAGAATGTTAACACAAATGTTTTGGCGTATACTGTATAATTAAAGAATATGTTAATTTTCTCAAGTCTGCTTGAATACAATGCTCGCATGCCCACATGTACATTGAAAGTTTAATGGTGGCTGTATTCGTCCCTCCTGTCCACACTGGCCCATAAGGTGATCCCTTCCTGGTCCAAAGTAAGAAATGGGGGACAAAATTAAAATCCATGTACTGTGTAAAAATGAATTCTAAAGTTCAGCTGAAGCTGCTATGAGGCTTCAGCAGTCTGACTTTGTCAAATCAAGTGGGTGTCCTTTAAAATATCTGCAGCTCAGGAACGAAACACCATCCATAAAAACAGTGTTATCTTGTGTTACACCCACAGTCTTTTCAATTTACATATGGGCATGTAATTAAGACAGACTTGAGAAAAATCTGAAGCTATTCTTTAAAGCACAATACAGCCTGATAACGTGCAACACATTCAGCTTGTGCTGTGTTAGTGTCAACACTGGGTGAAATCCGACACTGTACTATAAATCAGAGGCACCTACTGCTGTAAAGTGTGATGCAGAAGCATAAATCCACTTTCAGATTCAAGATAGCCCCATTCAACACTCAATACACCACGGCCACGATTCTTCACAAACCTTCGGGGGGAAAAGCAAATATGTGATTTTCTTTTCCCTTGGGGTTGCGGGTTGAATCTTCAAAGGTATTTTTATGATCGCATGGATGTCTACTTATTGCCTGTAACAAAAATGTCCACAGGCTGTGTGGCTACGCTGGCGGTGGCAGGCTGAAGCGCAGGCTGCGGAAATGTTGGATTTAAACGCTGGTTTTGCCCACGGCAAACATCTTATCGTTCATGGCAGGCAGTAGACATCTGTGGAATCACAGATATACCCTTGAACTTGTAACTTGCTGCAGGACAACAGGTAAAAAAGTCAATGTGCAAAGTACGCAGTGCTGAGGACACAAATAGGGGCCGGATGGAAGGTAGGCATAGTAAGTGTAGTTTTAAAAAATACCTCTTTGCAGTCAGTAACACCATCAGTGGTGGATTAATATCACTTTTTCCAAACTCAGCTCATCAGTGCTACGTTAATTTGCCTATTAGTAGGTCTTTGTACATTTCTGTACCTCAGTTAAATACACAGTGTTGAATTACTTTTTAATACATGTCAAGGCCCTTTCTGTCCTGCTCATTTTGTTTAGAAAAAGGTTGTCATGTTTTCCTCAACCTGAGAAAGACGAGCGCGTCCTCGTGGGACTCTGGTAAAAGGTGAAACTTAAGACGATCTGTAGTTGGCGTAGTGTAGGTTAAAGCATCCTCCTTTCAGAGCCAGGCGAAGAAAGAGAGAAGGAGACAAATGGGTTCCCACCAGCAGCGAGAGGTCAGCTCTCCTGGGAAGCCCTCCTCACTATTCTCTCAGAGGGAGGTGTGCTAGAAAAGAGTTTTTTACTTAGTGAAGAAAAGGCTCCCACCCATAACCTCACAATTTTCCACACATGTACACACAACAACATGCGCCATCCCTCTCTGTCTCACACACACACACACACACACACACACACACACACACACACACACACACACACACACACACACACACTGCATTAACCTGTTAATGGATCGACCCCCTCTGTGGTCCCTCACACGCCCAAGAAAAGGTGAACAGCCTTTCATATACATTGTGTTGTATGGAGGGAGGCCTGCGGTCTCACACAGGATCAGCAGCTGTGGTTTGGTGGGGTTTCACTTGGCCTCTTTGCATCTTTTGCCTGCTGTTCATTTGATGCATTGTGATAATGTATTCTCTGGAACTGAAACAGAAAGCATGTTTTAATGAGGAGGCAAGAACTTCTGTAAATGTAACTTACAGTAAGACATCCACATGCGCAGTCTCGCTCTACTCAGAACTCCCCCGACGTGGCGTTCACCTGTGCAAATTTAAAAAATGCTAAGACTGTAGCTGCATCTGGATCCAGATCTGCATCAAAACAGACATAGTGATAATCATGGGGCAAATACACACAGATTTCATTTCATAACAAAATAGACACGTTTAGATAGTTTGAGCTCAATAAGTAGGTATGCAAATGACAACGTACAGTAATAGTCCTTTTCCACTGTATGAACCAGCCTGTAACCTTGACATACAAAAACCTTCTGAGGTTTTGGTTTTGATTCTTCCATGTATTTCCACTGTATTTTACCAAACCAGATGTCTCCTTCCTCTTTTCTGAAGCTTTAGCTGACATGCTTGATGTTGCATTATTACCACAAACCGGATGTGTGTCATTAAAAAGGCTGTTTGGTAGGTGAGTGAGGTAAGCACTTTTGACAGCAATGCAAGAAGCGGTGCTGATAGTGTTCCTTTGAACTGTTTTAAATGTTTTCTTTTACATTCATGTGAACATTAGATACAAGTTTGCACACCAACGGAGAAGACTTAACTTACATCCAAGCTCGTTCAACCACTTTGCTCCACTAGTTTTTCACTTTGCTGCTGCTTGTCTGATCCTTCTATTATTTTTTATATAATCTTGTCTCATCTCTTATCATTTATCCCTGCGCTGTTGTGCTTTTTATTGTGTTCCAATTTCTACAAGACCCTAGACCTTCTATTTGTTGTAGTCCTTGTTGTGATGTGACAACACATCTGCTTGATCAGTCACACTCGACAGCACTGCTGGCAAACCCTGTAAGTACCTGGAATTTTCTGCACTTAGTTTCACCTCCTGAGCTGCGCTGGAATGATGTTCCAGGAACTCGTCCCAAAGCGAGCTTGTATTTAATTAAATTCATGTATTCGGGCTAATTATATGCTGAAGTTTGTTGGTATCGAGTCAGGTTAAAACAGAACCCATGTTGGTGGGAACACGTTTGAAATGTATGTGACATTAGCATTATAAAAAAAAGATACAAAATTATGCACTATTTGGTTCATGTATGGATTAATGGGGTGTGAAGACAGTGTGTTGATCAAACCTCTTTCGGTTTAATTAAATGTTTTATGTGACGTAAGGTACACAGTCATTTTTTAATGCTGTATATTCAGCTGTATGTCAAAACCAGCATTGTTCCGATACAATACAATTGTTTTGCCACTCTAATCCTCTTGAACCTCTTTGTGAGTCTCTATTCAGGATCCATCCCGTCTTCCCATTGATCTGAGCTGCTGCCTCACTCTGACCCTTCATTTTGCACAGATAATCCCTCTGTCCGCAGACATGTGCGATGTTTGAGCATGTGACCAACGCCCTTGATCCGCCTGGGTGAAGTATTTCGTGACAAACATGCTACCTCACACCAGCGCCTGACTCTACAGAATCGCTTCAAAGAGGTGTGGGGGACAACTAGAGTTTCACATTTATGCGTCTTGTTTGGACTTCAGCCCAGGAGCTGCATGTCTGTGTTTAGATGTATTTGAGCAGGACTGTTCGTGTGTGTGTGTGTGTTTGTCTGTCCCAATTCATCACCACTGGTACCAGTCAGTGTGCAGCGCGCAGATGGCTTAAAGAATCCAGTGAATGCCGACAGCAAGGTTATCCACGACAGAGCTTATCGTGCAACTGAAAGGTCACAGGTTTGACTCCTGAGATGGCACATGAGAATCTTTCTGTTTAGCTGTTCTTGAACAAGACAGCGAACACTTACCTGTTCGCTCACTGAACATTAGTCAAACACTTAAGGTGGCATGTAAATGCATCCAGGAATGTCTTGTCTAAACACCGTCTTTATACTCAATTCTGAACTGATGCTGAACGGATATGTTATCAGATGGGTTTTGCTACCGTGGCCTCTGAGAATTTTTGCTAACAAGACAGTACATCTGGGGACAGCTTGTGCGTTTACGCTTAGGTGTTTGCTATTCTAAATTCATGTGTATGTATTTTACAGCATGTAACTAGGTCAGTATCTTTGAAATGACGTGTTTGTTTGATTGTCAAACAGCAGTTTGTTCGAAAATAAGTGAACAACATTTCGTACATTTGCCATTGTGCTGTATGGAGAGAGGCCTGTGGTCTCACACAGGAACAACAGCTGTGGTTTGCATGGTTTCATGTTTGCTTGCTGCATTTTGTTGCATTTGTAAGACCTTCAGGCCACCAAATTGCATAAACAAGATGATATCTGGCAGTTTCATACCTTATTAAAATTATTTATTCTCTGGAACTCAAACGTCTTCCAGCGTGGCTTTTCAGAACAGATGTGAACACTTTGCTTTCAGATGTGGTTGTACAACACTAATTTGTTAGTAGCATAGCCCCCCCGACCTTCGCCGTATGGAAATGATAAGCAGTGAAACTGTTAAGCAGTTTAGCTAAAGAGCTTCGATTTTGTGTCGTTTGGTAACCGATATAAAATTACACAAATAGCCTAAAGAGAATGGAACAGATTTATATTCAAACCTGTTTGATATCCCAGAGAATCTGGACATTCAAATAGACTAATCTATGTTAGGTATGGCAAAAACTATCTCACGATATCTCAAACAGAAAAAAGAGATGAAACTTTTGTCCTATAAGTAAATGAACTACTAATACTTTTTATTTGATGGCATATTGGCAGTCCATGTTATAAGCAGAATAATACCTTCTGGTTGTATACATTCTATGACTGTAAAGGATTACGCCTCAACATTCAAGTCATCAGGTATTATCGGTTACATATTTTAGTCTGTTACAATATAACCCTACTGCTATACTACTCTCGACAGATATACAAAAAGATTTTGTCCCACTTCCCTCTTGTTTTGACCCGAAATATCAATTAAATAATTTTAGTTTTATTCTATTTCTGTCATTGTTTTTTTCCTCTCCTCAATGCTTTAGCAACTTTAGCCAACACACATGTAAGGTTGTGACAGGTTTCTCAGGTGAATAACATAAGATTTGGTTATCATCAAAGAAGCACTTTTATTATTTAAAATGTCAAAGCTGCAATAAAATGTGGTACTTTATTGTGCTATAAATCCATGTACCTAGTATATATTGGAATACATGTAAAAAATAAATGTGCGATGACGACGACTCATTTTTTGGCTCCAGTGTGAACAGTTTCCCTGTGTGACATACTTTAGACACGGCTGCAGAATGTTTCGAGAGCAATGGACATTATAGGAATGAACATAAACCATGTGTCTGTAGCTGCTGTGTGGCTCAGATGATGTGAGAAGGAGGAAACCAACCTTCAATTTCACAGTATACTTGTCTTTTTGTAGGGCATAAATGTTTGTCACTGTTTTTTATAACAGACAAAAAGACAATATGGTGGAGATATATGTGTGTGTGTGTGTGTGTGTGAAAATGGGGGGGGGGGGTGAGGGGATGAAATGTGATCCAATTAAGCTGCTGCACCCCCACCCCCCCAGGCCATTATAACTCTCTTTGCTTGCACTACCCCTCCCTCCTCCAGCCACCCCTCACCTGTCAGGTCCCACAGTCATTATCCTAATGAGCCCTGACAGCCTAAAGTCAGTCTGGCTAAAACACCAGCACACACACACACAAACACACACACACACACACACACACACACACACAGAATCACACTCACAGAACTTTTATTATAATTGACACATGCACATACCTTGGATGTTATTCTTTTGATCTTATCAACTTGATCATAGTATGAATCACTGAATGAATCACATTAACTGACTGCAATACAGTAGAGGCTTCTCCTCAGAAAGAAGTCCAGTTTATTTATCTATGTGTTCATGGACTTCATAACTTGATAACTGACTTTACTGGTCCTGCACAGCAGACATAATATATGAGTTGTTTATCGAGCACTGAGGACAGAAACCTAGCATAGGGCTAAATTGACTGGGGCGTGTTGCTTCAGGTACCGGTTAGACATAGAAATACAATCCAGGAAGTCCAATTTGAGTAAAAGTGTTGTGATGACAAAATGATCAGTGATGGCTTATCAGATGCCAAAACACTTCTCAGTTAATTCTAAGATAATACTCAAAGATAGGATTTCACAACCCTGGAACGTTATCATGATGGCAACCACTCTACCCTAACGTAAAAAGTCTGAAATTGCTGCACATGCTGCAAAGTAATCTAACAGGAATGTGCATTTGCCAATGCAGCGTCTTGCTGGATGATGTCACATTGAGTCAGGTTCAACTTTTTTGCTGGGGGACCCTGTGATTTCTTTGCCAGAGTCCACTGCACCTTGCGCCCCCCGCTTCGTCGCCGGGCTGGCCTCGCTCAAATGAATGAGAAGGCTAATGGCACAGCAATGCTAAGTGCCAAATGGTAACACCAGCATGCTAACATGCTGATGTTTAGCAGGTGTAATGTGTACTATGTTTGCAATCTTACTGTAGCGCGTTAGCATGCTAACATTTTCTAATCGGAGCTAAACACAAAGTTCATCTGAGGCTGAGGTGGAGTTCACTGACAGAACGACAGAGTGGTGTGGCGATGCCATTTTAACTTGGCATCCTCTGAATGATATGTGTGTCTTTTTACAAGAAAGTGGTATTTGTAGCATTTTAAACATTTTCAGAAACATATGGTAGGAGTATTATTAGGTTTACTAATGTGAAATTGTAACTGTGTTTACTCATTGTGTAACAAGGTACGAGCATTTCAAAGTAGGTATTACACTTTTTTCCTCCTTTTTTGTCCTCACAAACATTATTACTGAATAATCTCTTTCCAATCCATTTTTGTTGTCAAGCAGAGGAATAGTACAACACTGCAAGTCAGTGAAGCACCAGTACCTAAAAATGGCTAAAAATATAAAATATTGGAGATATTTTTTACATATAAAGTACAAATTATTCCACACAAGTTTAGCTCTTAAATGAGGATGACTGACATTTCCTATAGTTTGTGGGAAAGTTGAGATGGAACTAGCTAACGGCTAATCCTCACCTTAAATATGACTGAGAAGTTGAGCTCTATTCTTTCTCCATCTTAAAAAGACTTTGAGGAAACACATGTTTTTGTTTCATGTTGTGTGTCTGAGAAGAAAAAAATCCCCCCAAAACACATTTTAATTGGATAATTGGAGGAAATCAGTGAGTAAACTCATATCCAGCAATGCCTGCTTCACGTGGGAAATGTGAAAAAAAAAAGTGACCTGATGAGACTGCGCACTTCCTGGCGCGACACCGCCGATCTGGCAGGAACACATACAGGAAGCAGGTGAGTAAAGTGGCTGGAGTGTGTGTGTGTGTGTGTGTGTGTGTGTGTGTGTGTGTGAGTTTGTGTGTCCTCATAGGAGTGTGCCACCACGGCAACTGTCTTCATGGGAACAATACCACCTGTCTGTCGCTCAGGGCTACCAGACAATGGAGGCCAGATGGGGAGCAAAGGGTGGAGAACGGAACCAAATACCGACCTAAGCAGAGGCATCAAATCAAATTCTGTAGGCATTTCTGATGCCAAGAGCCTATGGTTTTATTGTTTATCAGTGTTTGTATGAGTAATACAGTACATGACCATCTGTCTTTCTCTTTTTTAAATTCCTTTTTGTCTCTAGGTCTTTGTTCCTTTGTCTCTCTCGCTCTTTGATACACAGACATGGGCAAGATGAAGTGATCTGGTGTGATTTAAAAAAAATATATCTTTGGTGCAAAGCAGTCATTGTGGTCATAGGTGTCAACATATTTATGGTATTTTTCCAAAATTGGCTATAATGAAAAGGCTAAGTAAATAAAGGGGTCATTCAAGTATTTTATAGTTATCTTAAAAAAATATCATTAGGGGTCTTTGAAATCATCAAATTGTAAGATTGAGGAGTTGGTTTTTGTGTGACATTAAACCTTAATTTTGCAGTCTTTTTAAAGCTTTTCCCCAAATCGAGAGATTTTGAAAATGTATTTGTGTTTATTTAATTATCTGGAATTGGAAGGTGAAGATACACTATTTTGCATTATTATAATTTTGCACTATTTTAGTAGCAGGCAAACATCAAATTAAAAAGGGTTTTTTAAGAACTTTTGAAATGTCACCTGAGCTGTTTGACTACATTAAATTTCCAGCTCTGATTTGCCCTTACAGTAAGTTTCAGTTGTGTGTCGCATTTAGGGTCAATCGTGTCCATCAGCACTGAAGAAGCATGACATTTTATTCAATAGTTGCTGCCAGTTTTAAGTATACACATTGTAATTTTTATCAATATGAAAAAATCTAATCTCAAAAGACTGTTTAAATGTGTATAGTGGATACTATTTGGACACGGCATGAGTGTTTAGATGAGATTATTGGAAAGATTTAAGATCATAATCTCTTGCTCCCCATTCCACATCATACATTTAAAATGTGCAGACTCTACATTAAAGAGCATGTTGATGTGAGGAGAAGTGGCTTAAAAAACACGGCTGTATTTTTATTCGTAACAATTTGGCAAATGTAGCCATCGCTAATATCAAGTGTGACTTACGGTTGTTGAAATTCTTTGTGTTGTGGAGCCTTTCCATATTGAAGTGAGCGAGAGAGACTCTAAGTACTTTCACTTTAACATGTCAAAAAAATGTTTCAGCACCCTCTGACTCCTTAAGTTGATGTATTTCCAACTCAGAGTGTGAGACAGTTGTCACGGGTTAATGTTTTTCCATCACTCAAGTCTGCAACTGCAGTTACATACACATTACTGCTAAACCACTGAGAGTTATTTAGATAGGTCAGGTAGTCAGTTAAATGTCACTGTGTCTGTCTGGGAGGGGTATAAGCAGAAGTTGCCCTTTGGCCCGGGAATCCACCAGTGCAAAGAGGCAGAAAGTTTGGTCACAGTCCACTTCTGCTTCATCCATACTATTCTTTGTCTTTGCACACATCCCTCATTTCCTTGCTTGTTTGTCTCAGTGGTCCCCCTCTTCTTTCTCAAGAAACAAGATGTGAAGACATGTTTGAGAATCAGCAAAAGAAACTACTGTATGTGAAACATGTCACTCCATTACTGCGATATACAGTAAGCTGTATGTAAATTTGGGGGAAATTGGTGCATGAACAGTACTGTGCAAAGGTTGAAGGCAGGTGTGAAAAAATGCTCTAAACTATGAATGTTTTCAAAAGTGGAGGTGTTAGTAGTTTAGCTTCATCAATTAACAAAATGCAGTGAATGAACAGAAGAGAAATCTAAAGCTAATCAATATTTGGTGTGACCACCCTTTGCCTTCAAACACCATCAATTCTGCTAAGTGCACTTGCACACAGTTTTTGAAGGAACTCTGCTGGTAGGTTGTTCCAAACATCTTGGAGAACGAACCACAGATCTTTCCTTCTGTCTCTTCATATAATCCCAGACAGACTCGATGATGTTGAGATCAGGACTCTGAGGGGGTCTTCTTTACTCTGAAGATAGTTCTTAATGACATTGGCTGTATGTTTGGGGTCGTTGCCCTGCTGCAGAATAACTTTGGGGCCAATCATACGCCTCCCTGATGGTATTGCATGATGGATAAGTATCTGCCTGTATTTCTCAGCATCGAGGACACCATTAATCCTGACCAAACCTCCAACTCCATTTGCAGAAAAGCAGCCCCAAACTTGCAAGGAACCTCCACCGTGCTTCAGTTTAGCCTGCAGACACTCATTATTGTATCGCTCTCCAGCCCTTCGGCGAACAAACTGCCTTCTGCTACAGCCAAATATTTCAAATTTTGACTCATGAGTCCAGAGCACCTGCTGCCATTTTTCTGCACCCCAGTTCCTATGTTTTCATGCATAGTTGTGTCGCTTGGCCTGGTTCCCATGTCAGATGTTCATTAAATCTAAAAAAAAAGGTTTTATATTCAGGCCAGTTAAAAAAGATGCATGCAATAACCTTTCATATCATCCACATTATACCATGTGTGCTATAAAATCAGAATTGAATCTATAAGACTGAAATCTGATCAAATGTGTATATAGAATAGCTTTATCATGTAAAACAAGTGTATTTGTAAATTTGCCCTCTTAAAAATGACAGCGGTCACTTGTGCTCATCAACCACTTAACTTCCATTCAAATTAATTCAATACATGAAACTATTCACTGTGTTATCATGGCAAGGGGGTCTTCCCAGACTTGAAGAAGTAATCGGACAGGCACGATTGCCCAGTTCCCATAACTTGTATGGTTACCCCATGAAAAGGAATACTACGCACAAGAGAGCAGATGTTTTTGTTGCGTTTTTTTTTCTTATAAACGGCACATTCAAGTATAAATCTACGCTTTTCCCGTCACACATGCCATGTTGCCATTGGAAGTAAAGGAGTGAAGGCTGAATAGAACAGGAGAATGTGGGAACTGGAGGTTTTCTGCCTTGTCAGGGTCGCCATCTGCTCTTTATCCATGCTGGCACCAAGCCCTGGTCCAGCCCTTGGCACCTACACGCACACACACACACACACACACACACAGCATGCGTAATATAATTGTAACTTTGCTAAGAAAAGCGGGTGTGCAACGCGCTGCAGACAAAAAAATTAAGACGCAAACAATGCATTTCAACAAAAATTGTGTGATTGTGCTCATTTAAATGTGTAAATTGCGATCCAAGTGAGTGGGTTTGCGTATTTAAAGTTCCTGCAGTGTTCCTGGCTTTGGCTTCAAAATGAGTCTGAATGGAAGAACAAGAGTAAGTGTTTATTTGTGGATGTTCTTGTGCGTTTCTGGGAGGGAGGTGCTTGAGTTTGTATGTGTTTGTGTGTGTGAGTGAGCGAGCGTTTGCATGTAGGACAAAGAATACGTCTTGGTGTTTGAGTGAGACAGGAGAGCCATAAGTGTTGTGTGTGTTTGTGTGCAAACCCAAAGTGATTGGCTTTTGTTTTTCGAAGGAGTGGGTGGGGAAGGTGCGTGACAAGCGCATTTCTCTCCTTTAGGGTTACTTGGCTCAGTGTGTGTGTGTGTGTGTGTGTGTGTGTGTGTGTGCGCGCAATGATGATGTTGGTTCCCAAAACAAAACCAGCAGCTGTTTTTGCAGGCTCACATACAAAACCCATTCATCTGTTGTCATCTCAGACCCCCACCCCTTTCCTCCTTCAGCCATTTCTTTACGCTTTCAAATAAACACAAGCAAAAATGAAATATAATCATTCAATAAAGTCATCAAGAAGATTTTTGACATGTATAGAAATAATACGCCAATAATACCTGTTGAGGGCATAAGAGCTGGTAGACAACAGCTACCAACCTAAATGTTATGGCTAAAAAGTCCTCTGCAGTTGATTTATTACTGTACATATGTAAGAGTAACAGCTAGCTCCATGGTGACAGGCAGAGTTGACATAGCAAACCAATGAAGCACAGCACACTGAAGTTTACAGCTCGCACCACATCTGTGACCAATCACGTTATTTGGCTAAAACCTCCTGTCGCATGATGACATTTTGAAAACGTCACTCATTAGAAGCTCACCAACATGTATGTGTAATCCAGAAGGCGTTAGGAGTGTTGGAGCAGTGTGGCAAAGCTACAGAGACTACAGGGGTCAGTGAGACAAACAATATACTATAATATATAATATCTACATAACAATAATTCCTCCTGTGGAAGTCAGCGACAGGATAACAGCGTCGTAGATATAAAGACAAGAGAATGCATAAATGAAAATATATAGTAGCATGTTGAGCTTGAAAAATAAAATCCCTGTTACATGTAGTGAGCAAGTAAAAAGAAAACAACATTTCTGACATGCTGATTTATTCGTATTCAGATGCACTCCAAATATAGACGTCAATATGTACATTGGATCATACCTACACTGCACTGATTCTTGAGACATGATACAAAGCAAGTTCAGCTGCTATCAGGTTTAGAAATGAAAATATTGTCAGTTGTAGATGTTATGAGGGATTAATAATAGAATGCATTAAACACAATTATCCACTTTAATTTAAGTTAATCATTATTATATCAAATCTATGATTTGACATGAGGTTTTACATGCCGAGCCCCGAAACATAGAGGAAAAGCATTTTTAAATTTTGAAAGCCTAATGTGGAATTTTTGTAATCACTGGGAGTAATCTGGTTAAGACTGATAATCTGGTTAGCACTGTCGCACTGTCGCCTCACAGCAAGAGGGTTCTACTGGGGCCCTTCTGTGTGGAGTTTGCATGCTCTCCCCCGTGTCTCTATGTGTCAGATTGACTGGTGACCAGTCCATTGTAAACTCCGCCACTTGCCCAGTGTCAGCTGGGATGTTCTTTGGATTCAATCTGATCCCAGTATAAAACACAAGAAATATGAACATTTTACACATTTGATTGTTTTGGCTGAAATTGAGCTCACTAGCACATACAATTTTAAACCAATTTTAAACCATTTCTCTCGGTGCTCTGTCTTTATGGTCTTTCTCAATTGAAAATGATCTCTAAGCAAAGGTTTTCTGCCAGGTTTTGTTACAGCTCTTTGACAGTGAAAGTGACACAGAGGAGAATGTGTCTGAGACTGAGGAGAATGTTGAGGAGGGCCGTGATTAAGGCACCATCCTCTGATGAGAGGGGCTGATCCTCCTGTTGTCTCTCAACCACCAGTGGATTGTGTTCTTTCTTAGCCTCCTTCCAAAAAGTCCAACCTTCTAAAAATGTAAAGTTAGAGCGCTGCTAATGTCATCACAATTGTTCCAGGCCCCACCAGATGTGCTGTCAGCCAAGACATAAATTCAGCATCTGAGCTCTTTATAACACCATCAATCAAAAAGGATATCTTTGAGATGAATACCTTGGAGGGGAGGTGTATGTGTATGGGGACAGTTGGAAAAACTTGGATGTGACCCACTTGTAAATCCACATTGGGTTGCTCCTTTTGGCAAAAGGGTACAACTCAAAAGGCAAAGCAACAGCAAGTCTGTGGAATACTGACACTGGAAGGACAATTGTGTCTCTAAAGATTCCATGGTTTCTTCCATGTCATACACTTTGATGACAGAGAAACCAGACAGGGCCGATACAGGATGTAGGGAACAGTTGGGTCCAGCAATTACCTTTTTTACAATCCAGGCCCCCACGTGACTGTGGATGATTGTGTGGTTGCATTTCGTGGGTGGTGTCCATTCAGACAATACATACAGTATCAAAATATGGGCATGGGACATGTGACGCGCAGTCCAGCTATGCCTGTAGTTTGCAGGTGTACAATGGGAACTCCCCAGTGGAACTCGGGTACTTAGAAACAATATAAAACCATTAAAACACCAAAAAGATTTTCTTTCAAATTTGATGTTAATCGCCGCGATTTAATGTTGATTTGCATATTTTTCCGTAGTCGCATAAAAGGTATTCTGCATGTGCGAGGGGCAGAAATCAAATTGATGACTGCTGTGAACCAATCAAAAAACAAACAAAAACAAGAGTCTCGTGGGAGTCGTCTACAGACGTTAACTGGCCAGTCACACGACTACATGTCACTGTTGTTTTTAGCCATAGTGTGTGTGCGTGTGTGTGTGTTTGTGACTTAGGAGTCAATCCCTCCAACAGGACTGTCATTAACCCTTGTAGCTGTTGAAAGACCACCCAGATGATTAGCTCTGTGTGTGTGTGTGTGTGTGTGTGTGTGTGGCCTGCAGACTGGCATTGTGTTGTGCGTTATCTATCCACTCCAGCCTGCCCATTCATACTGCTAAGACAACAATCCTCTGGGAGTGGAAAAGAGGAGTGTATTATATCACCATGGTAATGCAGAGCACCTAAAATGGAGGGAAAGAGATGGCAAAAAAAATGTATAAATCACTGAAATGTATAAAGGTATAAATGTATAAAGGAAAAAAATTCCATGTTGAATCATGTTTCAATATTAATATGGAGGCTCCATTTGTATTCTACCCACACCACAAAGGCTGTTTAGAGATGTATTTACTTTTTTAAAAAAAGAAGTTTTCAAGTAGATGTACAGTAGCTGTGAGGAAACGGAGAGTAGTTCCTTTTCGCATTACTGACCCTCACCTTGATTTCGTGCTTTGACATGACAGTCTAGCAGGAACCAGAGCACTACCAAGTCTCCTGCAGCTGCTGAAATGTACAAAGAGTGCCTTCTTTGTAACTTTATATTCAAAACACTGGTCCTCCACATGAGATATGTTCAAAGATGGAAAGAGAAAGAGCATTACATGGGAGTTTCAAAGGGCGAGCTCGGCTGCAAGACCTCAAACGCACTCACACCCCTCACACACCTGTGCAAACTCTCAGTCCGACTTCCTCTCTACAAGTCTCTCACACACACACACACACACACACACACACACACACACACATGCTGTGGGCTCATACACAGCCCAGTCTGTTCTCCAGGGCGTTGGCTGCTGGGCACTTGGTCAATGTCTACCCAAGTGTAATGCTTCAGCGCTCTGGGACTGGCATGCAGACAACAGACATGCACACACACACACACACACACACACAGATATTATATGGTAGTTGTAAGGGAAATTACACACACAACATATATGTTTGAAAACCGTATTGCTCTATTCTTTGAATACTTTCAGTGCACATGTAGTCATGTTAATTTCTTTCACGTTTGTATCATGCTGAATCTTGTACAGTGTATTCTTAACAGAAAGTACAACAATTGGTCAAGTGGTGTGTGCCCACTACTGGGAGAGAGTATCACAACTGGCCAGGTGTTAAGTGCTCACTACTGCGAGGAAGCATAACAATTGATCAGGTGTTAAGACTCGAAGTTAATGACCACATACAGATACTTCTCAAAGGGATGTTACCTGTTGAGCCCTTTGCCTTGAGATCAGGGGGCTTGTATATTGTGAACTACTGTATCATGGGAACCAAGGCTGATTAAATGAAAGCGGTAACAAAAGGCCACAGCGCCGCAGATGGGACTGCCGAGCAAAGGTATGAAGGGTAGTCAACAGCCTCTCATCTGTGTGCATATTACAAACGGCCCTTTGTCTTGTGTACCGTGCTCGGAGCATTAAAAGTGTGGCAATACTGCAAGAGATTCTTGTGTTGCTCCTTGTCGTCAGAGTGAGATTCTTACAAAATTGCCATGAAATAGTACAAATACAGTGGAGTCAGAAAGTGTGAGGACAGTAACCCATTTTTGTCTGTGAGGTCAAAAAACTCTCAGCTTTAATCTGAGGATGTTTACGCTGACGTCAGATGAGCAGTGTAGGAAATGTTGCCCTTTTTATACATATTCCCCCAATTTTAGGGGACAGAATGTAATTGGATAAGTTGACATTGTTTATATTGTTGACAATATAAGTTATGAAGTCAAATATTTAACCGAAATCTTAACCAAGTGTTGTGGTAACCTACACCTAACAACACGTGGGACACATGTCGTGAACCCCCGTCTCCAGTGTTACAGGTTTACTCTTTGTATGCGCAACTGTCCATACCTACCTCCTCTTTGTAACCTGTAATGGCCCAAAGACACCAGAAAGTGGCACAGCATAATTTATTTGTCTTTTCAAAATATGTGGTGCCGGAAGCGTTGTGACATAAGGACTGCTCGCAGGGCTAGCTGGTGAACTGCTGTAGCTGGCCAGCTAGCTGCTAAAATGCTAGCCAGCCAGGAACAAGCTAGCGTCTCTCACAATAGCTCTCAAGTTAGCAAGCTAGTCGGCTAGCGCATATCAGTGCTATTAAAATGTAGCTCGTAAAGGAGCCAAGGTTGTCTTCAAGGCTCGTACTGCAGCCAGCTTTGTTTCTTGCTAGTTAGGGAGATTTTTGCCTTCAGTCTGGTCTTCAGCAAGTTAAACACGTGTTGAGATGGATTGAGGTCAGGTGAATTACTCTCTCAGTCAAGACATTGACGCTTTTAGGCAAAAAAACATCATATTCATCTGGTCTGGGCCTAAAACTAGGGGACTATGCATAAAACAGGCTAAGAGTCCAATGGATGTGAACATCCACATCCAAATCTTGCCACTTTAATCCCTGTAGTCAATGTTTCATTTCAGAGCCAACGTGCTGAAGTACTGAGCCAGAACAATGAAGAACACACAATTATGTTGTTGGATACAGCGTTTTATCCACACAGCTGGGCAGCTGGGAAGGAAAGAAAAGAGCTGGTTGATTTTATCTTTAACACACACGCACACACACACACACACACACACACCCACACCACCTCTACTGTTTGCACACCCCTAAGCAAACGTCTGAAGAGCGACGCAGCCGTGAAAATCTAAACTAAAACCTTTTGTTGCGGGCGACATCTCACTCAGCATTGACTCAAAATCAGTCCACACCACACAGACACACGCACACACACACGCACACACACACACACATCACATGCAATAGATTCAAGGAAGTTCAACTTTGGGTTTTCATTAACAGCCCTTGCAGTGTTTTAATATGCTTTAGTTCAAAACTCCTTTCGTGTCCATTGTCAAATTTTTCCCTTAGTTCTTTTGCAACATCTACGTAATAATTAACTCATGGATATCAGTCATGTTTGCTTCCTTTTTACATCTTTTAAACGTCGTTTTTTTTCTTGTTGGTACTTATCCTTTCATTCATACCACAGAACAACTAAAGTGAATTCAAAGTCTTTTTTCTTACTCATCATGTTCTTCATCTTGACAGCTCCTGTCATGTTGCCATGCTTTGTCCTTCCCCCCTTCACTTTCTCTCACTCACCAGTGTGGACGCGACCAGACATGTGATGATATGATCATGACTCATTACATACAGTAAAAAAAAACGTATTAATGAATTGACTGGTTTGTGGAGCACGGGTAATTTACAATACTTTTCAATTTAGTACATATCAGTCAGTGATGTGGACTCACCTGTTCCAACTGTTACCCTCAGGAAGGCGGTACAGGACAATAAAAACCACAACAAACAGACTGAAATACAGCACATATCCCAGCACTGTTGCAATAATAAATGAACATTGAAGGTCATGTCTCTTCCTATTAACCTGTGACAATATCTCAACTTGTGCAATACATTATTTATTATGTTTATTTTAAATCTCTGTACATAGGTAAAATGTACAGTTACATTGTTTCTTTTTTTTAAAACACTGCTTGGGAGCGCATATAATTTCATTATAATCCTGTATAATGACAATAAAAGATTCTGATTCATATATAATTAATACATAATACTGTCCATTATGTTTTTTAACTACACATTTTTCAAACTACAGTTTCACACAAAAACAGAATCAACATTCATGTTTAATGAATTGTAATTGTTTAAAAATAGTTTTACTGAACATTTTAACCTTTGATTGCTACAGTTTGTGTATGAAAGCCTCTGCAATGCTTCGTCTGTTTCAGACTCACTGTAACGAGAGAAAGAGGAAATAATATTTTATCCATGTTCTAGATGAATGAAAATACAGCAGTTTGCAAGCAAATCTACATACCGTTCAAAATGGTGAACACTGACGAAACAGAAGAATTTATTCTGTGATCTAAATGCAATCGTAGATACAAGGAAGTTTATTTGAGCGCATTCATACCTCTGCATCCATCTCACAGTATTTACCCGTCTGCCGGCCCTTTACTTCCTACTGACCAAGACAATCTCTCCGTCTGACCAGGCCTTTGACCTTTCCCCTCGGTATCACCTGCCATAAACGCCCAGTGTTTGAACAAGACATTCTCAGGCAACAGCGGCCCTCAGGGAGAGCTGGAGCCGACCCCCTCGATGCTTTATGGCACTCATTTAGATCTGCAGGCAGCCAGAGTAATGTGTGTGTTGATTGTGTGTTCGTGTGTGTGTGTGTGTAAGCGCTGATTTAGGGCTGGAGGCAATGAGTGTAGACCAGAGGTGCAATCCAGCTGGCACCACAGCTAGCTAACCATCAACTAGTAATGAGTCCCTGAGACAGACAGACAGACAGACAGACAGACACATACTTCCAGGTAATAACTAGACAGACAGATTAAAAAGAAACATACAAAACATGACGGACAGATGACAAATGTTTTTAATGTGCTTCGAGTAATGTGTTATGTGTTAGTGAAAAATAAAATAAAGCTGCTGTGCCCTACTGACTGTTTATTACAACAACGAAGATCCAAAGTGAATCCTGGTGTGGACCTTCATCTGCCCTGTTAAAGTGAGGAAAACCCAACGCAGACTCTATTTGAAACAGCAATGTTAAAATTCTCTGTCCAGAGAAAGCCGAACATGTTGACACAAATCATAGACCGGCTAAATTGGTAAATGGGCAAATTCCCTGTGAAAAAGGTTGTTCTGAGGAAAGGGATAGATGTGGTTGGATGGTGGATGAAAGTCACAAATATATACGATGAGAGTGGTGAGGTTAACACGTACCTTGTTTCAGTAAATATCCCCCATGAATACTGGGCTTCCACTGTAATGTGCACGAGTCAGAGAACTTTTTATTTATGGAGCTTCTTCAATAAGAGTTTTGCTAGAGAAGGCAACTGAAACTGCCACGGTCAATAAACCTAGCATCATCTTTAAACAAAAAGGAGCATGTCATGAGGTGCGGTGCAGGGTAGCATGGGGAAACTTAAGGAAGACAAAACATCCCGATGGCAGAGAGGTGTGCTGGAAAATTAGGCAGACGCACAAGGTCCCAAGGAACCCAGACAAAGGACTCAGGAAACCAGCCAGAGCTCCAGATCAGGACAGAGGATGTCATGATTTCAGTGTAAGTAGGAAGCTTGCACTCATTAGGCTGCATCCACACTAATAGGTTTCTGTTTTAAAATGTATAACTTTTTCTACGTTTATACCTAGAGTAAACCTAAAATGCAGAACTTTTAAAGCGCTGCTGACCACGTTTTAGTTTGAAATCTCCGGGATTGCGTTTTAGTGAGGACGGGCGGAAACTGAGACGTTTTAAAACTGATGACTCAGACACCCACGTTCGCTTCCTGATTGGGTCTTATCAGCCACAACATGTCCTTACCCCGATTCGTCACGCCGCATCATAATATCATGTGATAAGCATTTTTTTTTATGTGTGTAGTATGGACGGAGATTATTTCCGAAAAGGTAATGAAACACTTGTGTGTTTCGAGGATAATTTTCATTTTAAAACGCCGTTTTAAAGACAGTATTCATTTTAGATGTGGCCTTAAACTGACAACTCACACCAGCCACATTACTTCAATTGATGCCTACAGCACACACCATTTGTGTCATACTGAAGTTGATGCCCGAGACATGTGGGTTTACATATGAAACAACGGGGGCTGGTGTAACTTTAAACTTTAAAATGAACACTTCAGCTCCTTTCAGTGCACTTTAGCTCCCTTCAGCGTTAACACTAGTTATGGGATAACCGGCTCATTTTAGTGACTTAGTACTGCTTAGTACTACTACTTCTACACCTACACAGGGTCTGCATGACATACATTTCTAATTTGCCATTGTCCGTAGGGGCCCATGCAGACTGTCCATGTGCAGTTGTCCTTGCATGCTATCACATGATTGTTACATAAAGAATCCAAGAAAACGTCAAATGAAAGAATAAAAGAGCAGGTGGCATGTAAAAAACGACACTGAAAATCTTAATATATAGTGCAACGTGATATCTTTTGTTGAGAGACAGTTCAGATTTGTTTTGTTAACCTTTGCTGGCTCATCTTTCCTGTAGGGGATGCTCAATGTGTATCAGTGTTTGGTTTCCATTTAGTAGCAGATGGTATGCACAGAGTTGGGAAGATACCTTTAAACATGTAACCCTATACTGCAAAGCCACATGGAGATGTGGACACTGTTTAAAAATATCTGTTGAATCTGCTGAACCTTGAAATATCACCACTTATCTGTTTAAAATGGGCTGGCATTATTGTCCCCGGTACACTGGACGTCTTCTGCTTCAGCAGCACAACCTGATTCCTGCCAGATGTTTTGGGTTTGAGAAGTCTTACAGGCAGATTGCTTAACAGTTTAACAACTACGCGATGAAAGCTTGTACTATTGTCTGTGACCAACATTATGTGCGTTCTTGTTCACCTTCACGATTCATTGCTTCTGCGTAATCCTAGAACACCACTTATATCCTCAGATGTATCTGACCTATAATGCTGTTCTTCTACGTGTAACCTGTTACTCCGCAACCCTTATTTGTTGTTTTGTACCTGTATGAGTGTCTGTGGTCAAATAGAGTTGAGGTAAACCAGGGTTTACAGTTTTAATCATATAAGCCAAATCACTCTTGTGGTAGCTATAGTAAATCCCTTATGAATGCCTTTATCTTGCACTAGGATAACAGTATTAGGTTTGTTTTTTTTCAGTCCCACATACATTACAGTAATCCAGCGATGATGTCTTCATGCTGACCACCCTGGAAGCTTTCTTTGCTCAGACTTCCCCCATTTCCACTTGACATGTTGCACTGGATTAATAAAGAAAATAAGACCTTAAGCAAACAAAGAACAAGGTAACGTACACAAATCAGCATGCCTCCTGCCACATTTGATCCACAAACCAATTTCATAATCGAAAGTTAACATTGTAGCTTGAAGCTTTCAGAAAAATATTGTAGGACACGACATGAAAACATTTTAATGCTTGCGTGACCCACAGACCTTAAATTGACTTCTGATTTTAAACTGTGGCTCATTTATTTCCAGATGCTTTTACAACTAAAAACTATTTAACACCCTGTCAACAACTGACAGGACAGAAAACTCTAGCTCGCCAACATCTTTTTAAAAACTCCTCTTTTGGTGGTTAAAGAAAAATCCTCTGGTAGCTCAAGCGTACAGTGAAAAGTTTAGTCATTTCACATCTGCACAGACAATGGTGCTTGCAATGCTTTTTTTTTTTTGTCTCGCAATCCTCCCAACCCCCACTGACTTCCTTCTTTCTTCGTGTGTGTGCGTGTCAATAAGTGTGTGTATGGTGTGTATTCTCCCTCCACGGCACAAAGCTGCCATTGGTTGGCCAGATTTGTTGGAGGGAAAAAAAGAGCGAGAAGCTAAGAGTGAAGCAGGGAGGTAGTGCTGACTCAGGCACTCGACCCCCATTGTTCTCGTCGTCTCGTAACCCTACACCTCCCTGCCTCCAGCCAGACAGCCCATTGGCCAGCCACAAGTGCTGGAGCCAGGGGGACTGCAGTGTTAAACAGCACCAAAAAACCTTATCTCTTCCTCCATTAGTCCCACAATGAGAGAATTCAGCAGTCAAAATCACAATGGACACTGGGCCATTTAGGTTGCGATATCGGTGCTGCATCTTGACGAGTCAGAGAGAGGTGCTTCGGTGATAATCAGGACATTTTATGTGAAGGGTTCTTCCTGTTTGCTGTGCTGTCTTGAAGGAAAATGCACACTTTGTAAGTAGGACTTTCTGCAAGTGTAGGTGTGTCAGTCAGGTCTGTTTGTTGTATTGGAGCTCTGTGAGACCTTGACAATGGCACTTTGCGGTTTAGACCAGTGTTTCCCAACCTGTTTGACTGTGACCCCCTCCCATAAAGCAAACCTATGTCTAATTGCGATCCCTTATCACCAGTTGTGTGTGTGTGCCGGTTGTAACCAGTTCAGCCCAAAACTGTGTGTTTTTTTCTGTTACGTTTTAATATCTTTAGAGAACCAAAAAGGAGAAACTATCCAGTAATTTTCAAGAAAAAAGGCAAACATTAGAAGAAAGACTAAATAAACATAATGTTGTGTCCCATAAATATGTTTTTTCTTCTTTCCTACCTTGTTAATCATCCTGCAACCCACCATATCTATTTTGCAACTACGAGTTGGTCATTTACAAATGCTGGTTTGGACGCATTTCACATTGTTTCATGTTCAAATGGTGTTATCTCACCACAGATGGAGTTTATACTGTATATACATGGAGTATATACAGTATATAACTGTATATTTAACTCAAGAAAGGCAACTTACTGACAAATATTGTTTTTTCCAGGAAATCGCTGTTACTGAAAATGTCTCTTTCCCAAGGACTAAACTAAGAATAAAACTGATAAAACAGCAGCATTTGGCATGTTTTTTGCAGTGCTGTTTCACAGAAGACGGACTGAAGATGCAGAGAAACTTTCCTGAACCCAATTCATGTGATTTGTAAAACACATAGTCACAAAGTGCTTCACATACACATACAAAAATCAAAAACAATAAATGCCTAAAGAAAAGTTAAATGCAATAAAAACACAGCACATCACAAGAATTATAAAAAGGCTTGCCTGTGAAGATAGGTTATTAAAAGCCGCTAAAAACTGTGCAAACATTCAGCAAATCTGACAAATTGGGGACGAAGATTCCAGACGTCCTGCAAAGGCGCGATCACAGCACTGACTTTTAAAACGGTAAACATTGCACGCATTGTCACATGCCACAGGAGAAATGATAGTGTGGTAATACTCGCCTTGGGGAGACAGATTACCAGGTAACAAATCAAGGCTCGACCGGAGGAAAGTGAGAGTTGCAGCAGCGCCAGTAATGGGATCCTCAGTTAACTAGGCCGTTTAGATTCTCAAGGTGATAAATACGTTGTGCATGCTACGGAAGGTTGAGTTTAGTGAGCTGAAATGTGTAAGAAAGGAGCTGAAAACCTGGTTGCATAACATATTTTCTATCTCTTTGCATCATCTTTCTGTCTGTGTTGCTTTGTATCACGTTCACTGCTGCACAGAGGGTTTTGTGTATTAAATGACATGATTTCCACAAATACACAGTAAAAAAAAAAACCCCAACAAAAAACAGAAAAAAACTTCCTGTACTGTTCAGCTTTTGATTCACACAACACAGATGTCCAAAATACAGATGAACCCCATGAAGATTAATACAGAATTGGAATATTTCTACTGTTTCACATCTATTGTCAAGATTATAATGTATTTTTTATTTTAGCTTTTTGAAAAAATGTTCCCTTTATCAAGGCACTTGGAACAGTTTTGTGCTGCAGTACTGTTGTACAGCAACATGTCCCAGGACGTCTCTAACCACACTTAAACAATGGTGGAGGAAATATCCAGACTTAGTAATGCAACAATGTAACAATATTTCATTACAATTAAAGGTCCTGCCTTCATCATTTTACCAGAGTACTAGAGTACTAAAAGAATGTTACAGCAACATGTATTTCACATTAAATTCATTAATGTGCTCAGGACACAGTAAGTGCATTCATACTCCATAAGAGTTAGACACCATCACAATTATTTGGACATACATCCCTATTTAAAGGGGTACTCCATCTACTTGGTATTGTACTTCCAATACCACAAGTTACTACTCACAAGATAAAAAAAAATAATGATCAAAATGAAAGCAGTAGAGGCTGAGATACAAGGAATTCTTTGTTAAGTAAGTAGGGTCAAGCTCTAAAATTGCTGGAATTAACAATTTCCACAATGCAATGCAGCATCTTTTCAAACTTTAGGTTCTCCAGAGCCACATAAAAAACTGCTTTCACAGAAAAGTAAAAGTAAAGTAAACTGAAATGAATCGCTGGAGTGGCCCTTTAAAGCGTCAAAATTAAAGTGACTCTGATAATGCAGAATGGTAAATGGACTCTTACTTATATAGCACTTTTCTACCGTTGAAACAGTTCCCAAAGCGCTGTAACAGTAATCTAAGCTTGAACAGTAGTCTAGTTCACCCATTCACACACTAATGGAGACACGGTTGCCATGCTGGCCTCCACCGGGGGCAACTTGGGGTTGACCTTTGACCTTTGAAATGTCCTCTTTGTAACAACAGCATTCAATTCCATTACAAGTCAAACTGTACCTTCGCAGAAAAATTAAATTAAAACGCCGGCTTCATAGACCCACAGAACAAAATCAATGATGAAACATAACTCTGCACAGGACAACCCGAGACAACGGAAATGGATGACTTCTTCTGTCGTTCAGGTTAAACGCAATACTTCCTTCTTGGAGGACAGTAACAGGATATAGTAGCTTTTTATTGTACAGCAGTAGGTTAGAGCATTAGGAAACCCCATGTTCACGAGAGCCAGATTTTCGATTGTATCCCACGTTCAACATATTCTGGCACAGTGGATACAATTATTTAACTAACACAAATGTGGCAGGAATGTTTCAAGATGTAGAAATGCACGCCTTCAGACACTGCTCAGCCTACACTCATGTTCACACGGATATATAACCACCCTCGGCTGCGTTCTTTACATTCAGAGAACACATCATATACAGAATCACAATAGTCCTGTTTCCACGCTCTCACAGCTGAGGCATTGTTTGCCTGTGACGTTTGCCTTTTCCCATGTGAGACAATTGATTCCCCTAAGCCCACGTTTATTAGATTCTGCCCTGGTTGTATGAATATGGACGAGGGCTGACTCTAGGGGGGCACAATGCCCTGCTCCTGTCCAAGACTGTACTTCGAGTCTGGTCATGGATCGAAAAGTCTGCCCACGGCCACCGAACGAGACAACAAGGCTCTTTCAGCTGGCGGGGCAGCCCTGGCTGCATCATTCTGTGTACACCTCTACTGGGAATGCTAGACAAATGCAATATATGGACTGAATCTGTAACCGTGGCAAGGTTGCTTTTTGTTTTACGGCTCTCCTTTTGTGTAAAGTTCAATCCCGAGGGATGAATTATCAGTGAAAAGACCCAACTTAACTGACTTTAAAGATATTTACCCTATGAAAATGCAGCTGAGCTTGCTGTCACGTATTTATGAAAATCGCTAAACACACAAAAACCAAAGTGTGACGATGTCTGATCTGGTGTGGGACCAAAGGAGAAGGCATTGCACGCATCCAAACTTGAACTAAAACTGAAACTGACTCAATATAGAGTCTAAATAAGTCAGTTTACAACACTGAAAATTTTGACAGGCACATTTGCACTGTAAGAACAGACTGTGCTCCAAAATAAGATTGGGGGATTGGAGACCCTCTATACTACGTGCAGTCACTTTGCTCATTTGTCTTCTCTTCCTTCCCTCTTCGCTTCCTCTCCCCTCGCCTTTTGGTTTGGGGTGTAAAATCAGCTGAGTGGCCCCCTTTTTCCGTCCCCATGCTCCTTCAAAGAGTCAAAGCGGGGCCTCTCCGAGGTATTAAATATCTTTATTAAATTGCTGCTTTGGGGGCTCGCCCTCAGCCCCCTGCCTCCTTCTTTTCTCCTCTGTACACCACAACTATCCCCACAAACGTGGCCCCTGTCGGCTTCGCTTCAAAGGCTCCCGCCATGCGGCTTCTGCCGGCTACCTGCTGCGCTGCAAGATCATGCACAATAGCCTACGCTGGTCCCCGCTGTGTTAAACCAGGCAAGCTCCATCACACTCGGCTGGGCCACATCTGGGGGGGGGCAGAGTCCGCAGGATTAGGGAGTTGAGTGAGACAGAGAAGGAGGAGGAGGTGTGAGGAAAGTGGGGAACCGGGGAGTGGATTTCGTAGGCCAGCTGTGTCATGGTTTAGTGACTGCTAGCAAAGACGAGCTGTGGAGTCACCAAGTTGTCCCCCACACATACAAACGCATTCATCTTTTGGTAGTGGGTAGTATGTGTGAAGGTATTACACACACACACACACACACACACACACAACCCCCCCACTCTCTTTAACAGATGGTTGCTACAAATTTGCACCCACACAGGCCGGACACCCCTTTCTTCGAGGGTGACTACACTCTGGGGGTGTTCCTGACTTGCATTATGCAAAATCTTTAAACCGTGACTTTGCACAATTCATCTGTCATCACAGTGACGTCACAGGAAATCCCATATTTAGCTGCTACCAAATATCACAATCACATAGCATAGTAGCACTGGCATGCGACATGGAGATCGGCAAAAACAACAAGCAGATCAAGTATTTGCCGTACGGGCTCCTGTACTGCGGAACAACCTGTTCAAAACTAAAACAGACTTTAATCATCTCTTTAAAGCTGAAATCAATACTGCATTTTAAGTAATATGTCGCTGTAATATCTGTCTGAATTGGTTGGACATGTGCCTCTTACTTACAATTTTACTGTTCTTTGAATGCCACATGACCCCTTACCTAGCCCATCTATGCCCCATTGGCTGTTTTTAATATTTTGTAACCGTTTTGCTCTTATTTAGTCTTCTTTAAATATTCTTAGTAATGTGTTTTGTGATCACCCCGATGAAGGCCACATGCAGAAACAGCGCGGGTCTCACAATGAAGTCGTTCTTTAAACCACCAAGTGTTGTTTTGACTTCTCATTTTCTCTTCCCAATGGACCTCGGAGGTAGGTGAAGTTGTGCCAGAAAACCCTACTCTGTTTCTTCAAATACAAAACGAGTTGATTAGTTGCTCTCAAAAGCTCTAGTTTTAAAGGCTATCTCGCTGAACTGCTGCGGCTGGCACGCGTGTGGTGCCAAAAATGCCACGCACAAAAGTAACATATATAAAAGATTGAAATATGAAATCGTTTTTTGTTTTACATTTTGTATACAGCCCCCAGTGTAGGCTACATTCAGCCAAATGTGCAAACCAATTAGGTGTATAGTGCCTATAATTAAACATTTTTTACGCTGTGTTTATACTAACATCTCCCAGAAATCTCAGTGTGCCATCTAACAACCCTGTCAGTTTTTTCCCCTGTTGCCCCGACTGTTCCCAAGTGGCAGCTTGTAAAACTACACTTTCACAGTGGCCTCCCCCCACACGGCCAGTTGCACTGCACTCTTTGTCCACCACAATGTGAGCTGTGGAAACAAAGGCGCCATTGCGGACCCTGAGGTTTTTTGGGAGCCGTCTGTCACTCAAACCCATTGTTGACGTGTGCAGGGCTCAGAGGACAATGGCACTTTGTGTGAGCAGAGAGTCGGGACACACCCTCCTCCTCCTATATCTCTACCTCTTATCTGTCTCCCTGTCAGATTTCTGCACAATTCCCTCTTCTTCATTTGAGTTTTTCGTCCTGTTTAGTTCTTGCTTTAAAGTGATTTTTTTTTAAAAAGGCATTTAACTCGTTGTCAATCTCAGCCTGTCTCTTAGTTTTTAATTTGTTTTTAGTAGCACACCAGCTTTACATTAAATGAAAAAGAAATAAGACTCTCTGCAAGTCATATTTCTTTTGATGATCAGGTCAGCACTACCAAGTTTGCTGATAGTCAACGGTGTAATTAAAATTTTATTGTCTTTAGCATAGATGTATTTCACCCCTGTGAGCAAATCCACTCATCACGATCAACTCCATTAAAATAAATGGATTTTGTCACAAAATGTCTCCGTTTAAAAATGCTGCCGTGACCGGGTGTTTAGAGTTTTGGGAGGTTCTGCTTCTGTCTTACACTTTGTGTGACACTGTCTGCCTTGGTGTTGGTCCCTTATATTAACTTCTCCTTCTCTGCTCTTTGCTGGTTCTTTTTGGCATTAACATAACGTTAACACGATAGGCACAGTGAGGTTTCTGTCCACATGTCTGAACACAAAGTACAGTGCATGCAGTTACAAGGCAACATTTAAATCAGATTTGCTTATATGTCATCACAAAATCACTTTTACAAAGTTATTTGCTATGAAATAATGGGGTGTATAAAAATCTTCATTGCAGATGAAAAGTGGCTATGGACATCAATTTATTTGCTGATTAAACTCAGTAACAAAACTTTACTTTACAGTTGAGCAGAAAATTATCCATCCTGTGTTTCTAGCTTCAGGGTCTTTGTTTCTCTACAGTGCTGTAAGTGGACCAAGTAGGTCAGGACGAATAATGTTGGGTTTTGTTCAAAGACAACAGGCAGTCTGGCTGTGTAGGCATCACAATTCTGCCCTCTGACCCCGATGACATCATACGACTGGCTCTTGTGCGTCTGTCGTGTACCGAGAAGGTCAAGATTATTCAGTGGACTTTCGAACAAGCAAAGAGTAAGTGTTGCAGAGCGAGAGGCTTTGACAATTATGTGTGTTTGCACTGAGCGGCAGCGCTCTGTGTGCGTGTGTGTGGTCAAAGTCATTGACATTGTATGAGTCTGCGTGTGTGTAGGAAAGACAGAAATGCATGTTGCGGTATGTATGTATGTGTGTATGTGTGCATGTTTTTAACATCAATTCCTAAAAATCCTCAAATGAGCTGCTTGTCTGTCCTTTTTCTACATGAAAATGACATATTTCCGTTAGGACATTTACATAACATTGTTGATGGACCTAGGTAACTTGCAACTTTGGGACACTTGATGTAATCATCTCATCACTCCATCATCTGCTGTCCTTGCCCTTCATGCTTCCACTCCCTCTCTATTCTCCTGAATCCATTACATTTTTAAGTTTGAAGTTTTATTTCCAAACCCACAGTGAGAATTGGATATGAGAAGTGTGAGCAGCCCTCTAAACAGCAGATAAAGTAGTAAGGTTTTAAGTTCGAAAGAGTACTCCTCTGTTAGTCCTGTACCATTCTACAGGGACTTGGTGAGTGTTTTACAAAACCAAACATGCTAGCAGGCCGCCCTCAGCCCGACATATTATCTCAACTTCCCTTACCCAGTTGATTCTATATTTTAAAATCCTAAAACTAGTTTGCATGTTTGCTTAAGTAGTTTTTGTGTGTATTAACTAAAAGATATGCTACTCAAAATATAGACTAAAATATATGTAGTCCTCAGCCGCAGATCTTTTTCATTTTCAGACTGACTCAAGTGACATCACTTGAGGCAATTTATCAGATTTCGCCCATCTCCCTCTGGAGCCACAAAAGGCTTGATACACCCTGTTTTCACAAACTTGCTATAATACTCCCCAACACCTGTAAACAGACAGTAAAACCTTTAAATATTTGTACACTGTAAACCTCAGTCTGTATAACAATAAAACTGTATTCTATGGCACAGCTCATGTATGAAATGCAACACAAAGTGCTCTACATTTAGAGCCCATATACAATAATACACGGACAAGTACAATCAAGTAGGATCAAGTTAAATTAAAGTTTCTGTTTGTCCTTTGACGTGTCATAGATGTTTTGACACAGACATCTGAGCGTTGATATGACTTCAGAAGCGGTTCCCTCAAACCAAATTCCAGCTTTTGTCTGAATGTGTTTGTGTTGCATAATGGAAAGATATAAGCTGGAGATGTGACTGGAAACATAATGCTGTTGTTGTTGTTGTTGAACATGACATTGTGTTTAAGTACAATTGAAAAGCACATCAAATGGGTTGTATGTGAACAGATGTATTTGTGATGGCTTGTCAGTGATGTAATATCGTAGTTTCCCTTCCTTGTCTTTTCCCCCTCTTTACTTCATTTCCTTGCTCACAAAGATGTTTTCTGAGAAATCCTTCCACACCCACAATTCAAGTCCATCCAGCAACCAGGGAGGAATAATGGTTTGAGGTAGATGCTATTAAATAATTATGCAATGACTGATTATGGAACTTGTACATTTCCTGGGCTAAATGTTAATAAAAAAAAATGAGACAAGTGTCTTTTTTAATCCCATAAAAAGATGAATGGACAAGTCAAAATTTTGCCTTATTTTTTTCTTTTCTGAATTCTACTCCATAATCTCACCTTCTCTTGCCGTGTTCGTATCTTCACTCCATGTCTGCTTCACCCTCTATTTTTCAGCAGGATCATACTGATTAAATCACACAACCTACGATTCCCACCATGATCTAAATCCACGGCTCACTGTTATTACCAATTTGTACAAAAAAGAAAACAAACTGATCTTTTAAGCGGAGTAGATCAGTTTAAGTTGATCTTCATCCAAAAGTTGCTGTTTTGTAAGAAGACACTGTTTACAGTAAACAAGGTTCCGGTGCAGCAGCCACAGAGAATGCTTTCAGCGCTAGAAAATTAAGAGAGAACAGGTAGAAAATGAAAAAGAGTTGCTGATTATGTCCAACAAAGTAAAACAAAATGTTTAGATAAAATGTTTGTGGCGCCTCTGCTGCTTTTGAAATAAAAAATTCACGTATTTTTGTACATTATTTCCATATACCCGTCACTTGTTTTTGGTGCGTATTCCCCCAAAAATGAAATTAGTAAAAAACTTTACAACAATTAAACAGTTTTAGTTTTTTTCTTAAGCACGTCCTGAGCACAAGGCCATGGCAAACTGCTGCTCATGTTTATTGCCTTGCGTCGTCTGCACACACACACACACACACATTCAATTTCTAGGAGCTCTATTTCTGGACAGAGGCACGAGGAGCTCTCAGTGACTTTTCCTGGCCTCTTGAGTCAACAGGGGCAAGGGGTCAAAGGTCAGAACTGATTGAATGAAGCCCAAGGAAAGAACAGTGGAGGAGGAGGAGGAGGAGTGCAGGACACCAGTGGGGGAGGGGTGAAGGAGGAACAAACAGTGGGGGAGATTTTGGCGGGAAAACTGAGACAGACCTGGAAAGTCACCTCTTGCAGACAGACGGTGAGTCAGAGTCTGCCTCAGCCGACCGACCTGCAGCCTCTGAATCACACTCACATGCTCATACACAAGCAGAGCTCAGATGTAAAGGAATGCACGCACACACACACACACACATTCTCAAATACACAACCCCCCCACACCTTAGCAGCCTACACACACACACACACACACCAAACAATAGCTGCACCCTTGCAGTTGCCCCCCTCCTGCACACACACTTTGAGATGATGTCATCTTTCTTTGCCTTCGTGGCATTGCTAAACAAGCATGACTCAACATTTTGTGTGTGTGTGTGTGTGTGTGTGTGTGTGTGCATGCGTGCACATGTGTGTGTTGACTCATGAAGTCAAGGTCCACATTTTGAGCCTGATGTCACCGACTGATCGTGTCTGAACCATTTGAACAAAATGGGACAGAGGGCGCGAAGGAGGGGGAAATTGGAGGGAAATTTTAAGTGTCACTCTGTGTGTGTGTTTGTTTGCGTGGCACAAAACACAACCTTTGTTCCCTGCCTTTCATGCGTTGGCTACACATGCACATTACATCACTCTTTAAGTCTTTAATTGGACACACGCCCAGGACATACTGTGCAAACTTAAAGAAAAAATAACACACAGGCACCTCTCCTCTCTGTCCCTTTCACACAAAATCATACGACGAACGTTCACCACATGTATTTAAAAGTGTGAAAACTCTTCTCGTCACATGCATATTAGCTCCCTCGGCAAACAGGCGCACTCCAGAGTCCACACACTTCCTCTAAATGAGCAGTGTATAAACACGTCGCCATCACCTCCACTTCAGTGAAATGATTAGAGCCCGGGGGCCAAATTAAACATCCCCTGGATTCCGGCCTGGGAAATGAACTCATAGCTAAACCCATGACATGGCCCACTAGACATGAAAGCCCTCATAGAGCGGGCCATTCAACAGAAAGGGGGCAATGGCAGAGTGGCACCGAGCCAGTGCGGATGTGGCAGGAGGGTGTGATGTCAGCATGATCCCTGCGCGCCCTGCCAGGCAGCATGGTGGCCACAGATCAGGCGTGTAGTCCGATGCCAACGCAGGTGCAGCGAGGACGCGCGCTAACAGCGACAGCTTGGCAGGAGCCCTCTGGGACGTGGAAAGACAGGTTCCATGTTTCACACTTGCACGTACAGTATGTGCATCTGTGTGCATGGCAGTGAGGGTATAATGTACACAAAAGGGTCTGTATTTAAGTATATCTCAGGGTGTTTTTGTACCATTCACGAGGGAAAGTCAGACCTGAGGCTGGTGACAGCAGGTAAGAAGAGAAACATCAGCATCATAACAGGGGAGAAACATGTATGAATGTTCCTACGATGTAGCAGTGAATAAAACATAGTGATGTACTTTCACTGTTTTGTCGCCTGTAGGAAGGAGTTCGGAGTAAGACCACTGCTTCTTGGTGTTGAAAGGAGCCAGTTGGGTACAGACCCAGAACACCCTGGTGAGATTATGTATCCTATATGGCCTCGGAACTCCTCAGGATCACTCAGAAAGAGCTGGAGGACTTGGCTAGAGGGAGGGGAGGGGGGACTTCTGGGCCACCTTGCTTAGTCTGCTGCCACCACAACCCAGATTTGAATAAGTAGTGGAAATGGATAGAGCTGACTTTGTTACTCTGACGATATACTGCTTAGAATCACCCACCATGCTGGATGGTAATTTCATCAGACAGAAAGTCATCATACACTTTCTCAGATCAGCAGCTAATGATCTCTAAGCAAAACAATGGCTGTGTATCAAACAGGCTTCTGATTTGCTGCCTGTTATCATGACGTGGTTCTGTTTCTCAGCTGCCTTGGTGAGTTACTAGCTGATGATTAGTAGAAATGTATGTTATTCCCATGTGGCAGCATGGTAAATATGAAGCTACTGAACAGAAAATGTAGTGAACCAAAAAACAGGTCTTGTAAAAGTGAGTGACGAACTTAGTGAGACTATATAGACAAAGTACTGAATGGTGAAAACTGACATATTTATAGGATACCTTTGCATTATATTAAAATTATTATCAACATAAGGAGCTAGATTTTACTCCACTCATCAATTTTCCCAAGTGGGCAGTGGCAAGAAGCAGCCATAATTCACTGTAACACTGCTGAATGTAGTAAATGTGGGTTTTCTACAATAGTCAATCTGTAATTAAAGCTGAATTATGACTGACAGATATGACATTCAATGTAGAAAACAACCAATCATTGTACTGATGTAAAGATGTCAGGATCCCACTGTTCCCCAGATGGGCTGTGGTTGAAAGAAGATGGTTTGTAAATCCCACGCAGACACTACATCATGTTAACGAGGAGCGAGGTTCTCCTTAAAACAAACTTTGATATGTGTCCTAGGACATGTACATTTTCTTTTTCAGCACAACCCTGGATCCCACGTTCACACATGGCTGCCGCTTCTGGCCGCCACAGCTCGACTGATGCCTTCCTCAAAAATGCTGTGTTTGTGCTTCTCAGGGCTGAAGGGAAACTTCAGCAGCTGCTTGGATCTTTTTTTTTTATCTGTCCCTTGTGAAATTATTATATATTATAAATACAAAATCACCGGAGTACGCCTACAAGCAATCAGACCCCAGTTGCTACCTCAAAATAGGAACATTTAACATCTTTAAATGTAAACATTCAACCGATAAAACAATTCTAAGAGGGCTGAAGTGAGTCAGTACATGTCGTCTCTTCTGTAGAAGCAGTTCAGCTAAAGAAACGTCAAAATTTGTCAGAAAATAATTTGTGTTTAGACCCTGTCTGGGCTGAAGTCCTTAACACTCACACTTGAGCTTAAGGTCAAAGAGGTTACATCATATGGACACCTGTGTATGCGTGCGTGTGTTATAACTCACTCTTTCTGGGCCAAGCGCTGTGTTTTCTAGTACAGTGACATGTTTCAAATGCTTCTCCACTGATAGAATGTGGACTTTAGCACCTTTCAAGCAGTTCCCAAAGCACTTTTTTAACAGTAATCTAAGCTCTAACAGTAGTCTAACTCACACACCAGCAACGCAGCTGCCATGCTGGCCTCCACCAGGGATCGAACCACCAACCCCGGGGTTAAAGGACAACGACGCTACCTTCTGAGCCACAGCCACCCCTGGAGTACCCTGCCAGTCTTATCTCCATGGGGTTACCATTGTGGTCCTCGGGTTGCATCAGTCACCACCTGGCCGCGCCCCCTGCCATCTTGAAACATATTTATCTTTCTCCTAAGTAATGGCTGCCTCAGGGCTACTTCCCCTCTCAACTTCTACTCACTCGTTGCCCGTTTTCACCCTTTTGTCTTGTCTTTCCAAACTCCCTCATTCTTCCTCTCCTCACTCTCTTTCTGTATCACACACACACACACACACACACACACACACACACACACACACACACACTGCAGTACTGGCTTATGCGCAGCTGTGACACAATATGAGGAAGCATTTGACCTCGACTCATTAACGGGAAAGTGCAGAAATCTTGTCAAGGCAGTCTCTCCAGGTATCTGCATCTGGTGAACACACGCAGACACACACACACACACACGCATTAATTGTATCGTTCATTTTCACCACATCATTGGCAACAGTCCACATTTTGGAGGCATTGTTCGATTCTGAGTTGTTTGTTTGTTTTGTTTTGCCTCAGTTGAGAACAATAGGTGGAAATGTAGAGAAATGAGTGACCATCGCCACCCCGACCTCAAGTGTACCCCAACCTACCCTAATTAGTAATGACCACGCACATTGTAGTGACACACACACACGCACACACACGTTCGGGCACATACAAAATGTTCAAGAGGAGTGATGTGATTTCAGTGATTTCTTTCTCAAACACTATCCCTCCCTCTGTGTGTGTCTCTGTCTTCCTCATGTTGTAGTCCTTCAACTTTTGGACAATCAGTACACCGTCAGTGTGTGTGTGTGTGTATGTGTGTGTGAGAGAGAGAGAGTCAGAGAGAGAGAGAGAGAGAGAGAGAGAGAGAAAGAAACTCAGATTTATCTCAAGTGTTTCCCCACAAGCTCTTCTCACCAAGACAGGGAGGAAATGGACATCTACTGCCCCCTTCTGGTGTCTGTAACACACAAGAACTTAGAGGTCCATCCACCCCCCAGTGTTCATGGTTTTCACTCATTCCTCGCTCAGGATATGAAACCAAAAATAATTATTTTGATGGATATTATGTTGCCTTTGGGCCAAATTAATTATTTCCAATTAACCCAGAGGCACAGAGGGCCAGCTTAACGTACAATATTTTGTCACCAGGCAAGCATACAACTAAGCCTATATGAAGAATGCATCTTCCAGTGACAAAATGAATCATGAATGATTATTTACTTATGGAGCGGTTCTTTCAATTAAATTCCTATTTAGCCTATGATGAGTACCATTTTGCATAATTCGTACAAGGAAATCTATAAGTTTATTGGAAGTTTGATAGGAAGTGACAGACCTGTAAAAACGTGTGGTTACTGTGATTTTCATTTGATTGGTTGATTTGATCTCATGACTGATGACATTCAATGAAGCAACATGGCAGAAACTAACATGTATTAACTTAATCCCAATCAAAACCATCACAACTCACGTTAATCCTAATTGGAACCCAAGCCCAATTCTAACTTTAATGCTAAAATAAGCGGCCAAGCATCAGTCAAATACACATAATTATATATATAAATGTGTCTCATTCAACGCAGTCTGCTCACTTCGGAGTGTATAATAGTGCTTGGTGCTTGTTGATGTAGATGTAGTCTTGTAGGTGAAGCGATCTCACACACACACACCCACGATTCAGGAAATGAACCCCATTACCGTCACATCAAGTATGAAAAGTGCTACTAAAACAGCACAGTCACCATTTTACACAGAGTGGCCTTTCACTGATACCCTCCACACATAAACCATGCGCACACACACACACACACACACCCAAACAAAGAGGCAGTTCTCTCCATCGAGGGTGTGGCTGACCAGAGGTGGGTTGCTATACTGAGGTAGGCCTGTGTCTGTGTATATATACTGTATGTGCGTATCCTGGTCACACATGTTGAGACAGAATAGGCTGAGTGGTAAAATGATTTTGAGACGCTGGTATCCCCAAACACTATAGGATGAAGCTTTCCAAAACAAAGTTGATCAGTTTGAATCTGCTTTTTTTATGTTAAACACTGATATCCATCATAAATATGGCTAAGTGCTCCCTCGCAGCAGCAACATTAGCCAACAGGTTTCTGTCGCCTCCTCCTCTATGTGTGATCGGTTATTTTGTGTTTCAATACAGACAAACACATAGTACAGGTGTTAACATCGACATGCGACATTCTGGCCTGTTGAGTGGTGAATGTTAATGAAACCTCCAAAATTATATTAAGTGCCAGGAGCGATAAATCCCAGGCTAACATTGCCTCCTGCAGGTGAGAGTGGTTAATACACAAGCATTAAATGAAACTGAATTCACAATGTTTGCTGATTTATGAGTGACTGCCTCATAAAGGACGACAGTAATCTAAATACTACATTTTAACTGTGTCTTTTTACAACTGAACTGATAAAATCGATTATCTCTTGCATTACAGAGACATAAATATAAGTATATAATATAATGTCAGCTTTAATGAGCACAAAGAGAAAACTGCTCCTAGAACAATAATAAAAAAGGCTCAGGTTAAAAGACATTTTAACATAAAAATGCAAAAGAAAAAAGACTAAAAATGTTTGTTTGTGTGGTAAAAATTAAATGTATACAGATCTGTCCACCTACAGTTTAGCAACTACAATTTCCTTATGCTTCTAGATTTAAGTTTGTGTTTGTGTGGTATAAAAAATTTGAATATATAACAGTTAACCATAAAAGGGGGTTGCAGTGAGTAGAATGCATTGTCCATTTAAATTTACTATATATTGTACATATTCAGAAGCCAAACTTTCGGAATTGAAAGTAACCAGATTACAGACTTTGCATCATGTAATGGATTATGCTAATGATACTACAGTTTTAAGAAGGTAATCTGCGACTAGTAACAGATTACAGTTGGAGTAAAAACCGTTTAATCACCTCTTTTCTCATTCTTCATGTGGTGAAGAAACGATTCAGTTACCAAATCAAACAAAGAACTGAAACTCCAAAGCATTACTTCTGAGACAGTGTTTCATTCTAAAATAAGATATCAGTGAATCAAAAAAAAAAAGTAAACATCCACAAAACATTTCCAAAATTAGAAAGGAAATTGCCCTAATGCAGTATAATAGTTAAATGTTTTCATTAGAGTGTAATGAGGCATAATGAAATGTTCCCAAAATAGATACTGTATGCTGTTTGCAGATTTTAAACATAAAACAATCTGGACAGAATCGGTCTTTAATTAAATACAGGAAACACTGATAAGCGATTAGCTCTGCTTCAAGATAGAAAGTGATTAAGTTCACCACTTACTGATTTTATCTTGGCATGCCCAAACAGAAAACACACAACCTCATGCAATCTCGTACACACACTCACGTGGGCTGTGGGACCCACTCGTAGGCCAGGACGGAAGATAGCGGTGGCCTGTGTTTGATAACCAATGCAAAGTGACACCGACATCACCAAACACTGAGATTAAGCAGCGGGAAAGACAGGAAAGGACCGACACCTGACACACAGAGAGGTGAGGGTGGGTGAAAGGCAGTGTGGAGGTGGGAATGAGGATGAGCTTGTGTGTATGTGTGTGTTTATATGTGTGTGTGTGTGTGTGTGTTTGAATGTGTGTTTGCATTTAATACAATGAAACTCACCTCATCATTGTGAGGATTAAAACAAAACAAGAGTCATTAAAAGGAATTCAGGGAAAAAACTGTAGATGGAACGGATGCAAATGTGAATTCAACATCTCCTTAAAGACACACAAATCAATTTTTATGGGTTAAATGACTACGTGAAATGAGAAAGGAGTCCCTGCAGCTCGACAGAGCGAAGCATCTTTCACCTCACTGTTTTTGTGGCCTGCATCTTTACCAACTTTATAAGGCCATTTTTAAGGCAATGCACATCGCATTCACCCCACTCATTTCAGTCACTCATTCGCCTGCTGCAACCCAATCCTGCACCTCCATACACCCTAACTCAGCAAGTAAATGATTATGGAGATGTTAGGAATTATATGAAGCGTGTTGAAATAAGTCCGTGCCTGTAGGCATCCACTATGGCTTGAAACTACATGAAACCCGAGGTAAATGCTGTATGCCAGTATTGTGTTCACAGGTTGTTCTGCCGCCCCTAAGTGGCCAAAACAAATCTATTGCTATTGCTTTAATGGATACTTCTGGATCATTACAACTTGAATGTGACATTGGACTCACCAAGTTAAATGCTGAGATCTGGGAACACAGTGACAAACATGAGCCACTAGTCAATCAGACAGTTTTAAATAAATCTCCAGGATAAATAATGACATCCAAGTTTCTTACCTATGCACTCAAACCTTTGGATTTCCTATAAGTGTCTGAGTAAATAAATAAATAAATAGTTTTAGTCTCGCATCTCTGTAATATGAATATTTAACCTTACAGCCTCTAAGTCTTTGTTCTTTGACCAGGTTAGCCTCACATATATAACAATGCATTGTTCAATATGTTCCAGTGGAGGTCTGGAATAAATTATGACAATATAGTCAGTTCATCGCGTCCATCAGCACAATATGGTCATTAAAATTAGAAAACAATGCAAACATCAGCACAGCTTTCCAAAGCCACTCAGTGTTCTGTCCGTCATCTGTCATCCATTGTTGTGCTCTTAATCCCACCACTGACGGTGAGGTTCATTTCCATCACTGGGGACCCCGAATTAATCAGTGGACTTAAATTAGCCCAGGGCAATTAAAACACCCAGCAACTGGTTAATTAATTGACCTTGGTGGTCATTAAACAATTCATGGTAACAATAAGGGATCAATGTTCACCGGCGACCTTTCATGTCGGGGGAGATGAGCTGTGGCCACTTAGATGGATAACAGTGGAGATTACCTGATCGTCCATTACTTACCAGACAGATGGATATACATAGCCCCCCTCCTCCCTTCTCATCCTCAACTCTCCCCCCAAAGTGAAGGTTTTTTTTTTTTTTCTGAGGATACAGTGAAGTTAAGTGCCTAAGCTGTGTGTTTTCATCACAAGTAAAAACTCATCATCATGCCTTGTTAAATTGAAAATAATAATAATTTCAAATTTCTTGTTTTGTACAACCAACTGTCCAATAATCCAAAGATATTCAGTTTTTAATCATAGCAAACCAAGACAAGCAGAAAATACTCACTTTTAAGAAGCTGCAATGTCTGCCATTTTGGCTTGAAAAGTTACTCGATGAAAGTCTCGATCGAACAGAAAATTAATTGTTTGAGTTTCATCTCAGAGTTAATCAACAGAATATTTCTTTTGTTTTAAATACATCATCTGTTGGCTTAAATAATTTACCATCGAAGCATACAGGACGTGAAATGTGTACAAAGCTCACCAAGTGGCAAAAACTATTACAGTTTCTGCCTGAGCCCTAAAACATAAAATTACCGTTCGTGTTTTATAACAACAGACACACAATTGAACTGTTTCCTTACACCTGATTCATAAACGTTACATTTTACTTTTTTTATGACATTTTTAAATGTATCCCCAAACAATCTGTCATTATTTTACAGCTCCAAAAATGTTTGCTGTTTGCCAATGGTGCTCCGACTGCACCATCGGCCTCTCTTCCTTTCTTTGCCTCTCTCTTGAACCCGGGTTCGCTGCTGACCCCTGCATGGCCAGACTTTATGAGGACAAAGGAATTCGGCTTTCTGGTACATCCACCTCCCTCCACCTCCTGGACCTCTGCTGGTTTAAAGTCCCCAGACTCCCCCATCCCCCAAACACACACAATCCCCACCCCCACCCACTGTCCATCCTTCACAATGTCGGCTGGTTGTAGTCACCTCGTGATGATTCGTCTCCTGGACTGGCATCTGGCTATATAGATGTGGATGCCGAAGCTTGCCCTGAACTTTGCTCCATATATTTTAAATCACTTCTTAAAACACATTTATATAGACTTGCTTTCATGTGATGTCGTCCTTACATCGTTTTTATATTGTTTTTGTTTTTATATTGTCTTTTGTGAGTTTTAATTCTTTTTATTTGTATTATTAATCTTTTATACTGTTTTTGTTTTCTGTTGTTTTCTCTGTATCATGTTTTTTGCTTTGTCTGTCAAAGCACTTTTAAAAGGTGCTATATAAATAAAGTTATTATTATTAAATTCATTCATTCTCTATATCTCTATATCTATATCTGAAAGGGTCGCGAAGGGGGGGGGCTGGAGCCAATCCCAGCTGATTTTGGGCAAGAGGCTGTCAATAACAGGGCAGACAAACACACACATATTAATATATTATTATTATTATTATCATTACAGAATACCAGAGGAGCAACATTACAAACTTTTTTTCATCATATATTTGTGACTTGTCACATGTTCTATGGTAACAAATTCCATTTAATTGATATACACTTCATGGGCGGCTGTGGCTGAGGGGGTAGTGCGGTTGTCCATTAACCCCAGGGTTGGTGGTTTGATCCCAGCTCCCGCTGTCCGCATGTCGAAGTGTCCCTGGGAAAGACACTGAACCCCGAGTTGCCCCCGGTGGAGGCCAGCATGGCAACTGTGTCCCCATCGGTGTATGAATGTGGTGTGTGTGTCCCCTAAATGTCTGTTTGTCGGCCCTGTGATTGACTGGCGACCAGTCCAGGGTGTTTCCTGCCTCTCACCCAATGTTAGCTGGGATTGGCTCCAGCCCCCCCCCCTGCGACCCTTCGGGATAAGCAGTATGGTTAATGAATGAATGAATGAATTTTGATCAGCGTGCAAAGGTCTTTTTCATCTGCAATAGAAATATTTCTCCAGTGCCTAAATTGGTATTTTTGCTGTAAGTCAATAAACCATAATGACCCATAAAACGATTGAAACTGCATCGTAATTAAAACCATGCCACCGCACGCTGTCACCACTTTTTGCACCGAAAGCAATGTGACATCACCAACTTGAGACGCCAGCGTGCAACGCGATGACACCAAAGACAGAAGCCTTGACTTTCAGCTGCAGAAAGACTGAATGCTCTGGCTTTAAGTGGTTTCAATTTAACATCACTTTAAACCAGATTATGCAAACAACGACCTCCCGCAGCCAGTTCGGTCAGCCCACGAGAGGTCAGTGTCAAGGGGTCAAAAGGTTCAACAAATCAGAACAGAATGGGAGATGCAGTGAAATTGAACTGCAACACATCTGAACAGCTTACTTAAACCAGCTAGATGACATACGAGGGGGAAACACACTCAGTGGCCACTTTAGGAGCAACTATACAAAGTAGTGGGATCCAATACAACTGCTCTGCCCCAAAGTCTACTTTTATGATATAATGTTTATCATGTTTTAGCATTGAGGTCATAGATAGTGGTGGTGTTGTGCTGGACTGCATTGAAGAGGTGTTTCTAATATTCTTTCCTTCCATGTTTATTAAGAGCACCTGTTAATGCAGTTTAGTCCAGTACAACACCACCTCGTATGAGCTCAGTAATAACCTTATGATTGAATTAAGATATTTCTGACAACAACAAGTGAACATTATAACAGTGTGTAAAGGTAGGTTTTATGGCAGAGCTGCTGTATTGAATTGCATTAGATTGTACAGGTGTACGTAATAAAAGGAGTGTGGCCAGACCATTATGACACACGAGGGAGGGCAAGTTACAGTACAGCAAGTGCTGTCAGAGTTTTGTGTGTTACCACATTGTGTGCCTCTGTATGGTGCAGTGAGCGTGGTTATACATTTTCAGCTTCAGCCATTGAGGAGCCTCGTGGGAAGATGACTGAATTTACATCACACGGACCCTTGCCGACCCTCGTGGCTATGCTGGCACAGAGAGGAACATTTAAGCTTTAGTTTTCAGCTCTTTATGTGTGGCCATCTGTCAAGTCAAGTCACGTCAATTTTAGTTACATAGCTCAAAATCAAAAACTCACAAATTTGCCTAAGAGGGCTCTGCAGACCGTACAATATGCATTTATTAAGGGTATACACGTGATGCTCTTCTGCACAGTCACGCCTCCCTGAATGGCAAACGCACAACTTGTGGAATTATGCATTCACATGACAAAAAAACAAAGTGTTAGATACCTGCTGTGCGGAGAGAATTTAAGCCTGGGGGTCAGGAGGGTAAAGAGAACAGAAGAAACATGAAGAAATACTTTCAAAGGATTAAACAAGCACCCAGTTATCGCAATGAAATGTAAAATAAAAAGATTTTTACAAATGTGTTTCCAGACCACCACGTCCTCATACTAAATCTCAGAGTAGGTCATTTGCCAATGACTCCCAAAGCAACGTAGGAAAATATCTGACACTAATGAGTACCAGCGACAGGCGTACTGGACCTTCATTGTCATGGCGACAATCATAAACATGGGGTTAACTTTGTGAAACAGTTGTGTGGTTAGGTTTAGGCACCAAAACTACGTGGTTCTGTTGTAAGTTAAGTTACATATGTATGTTATGTTACATCACATGGCTTATGACTTATGTCACGTGACTTACTATCATAACTTACTGATGTAATTTTTGGTTTCGCATGGGCTCTGAACAGCGGTGTCCTGGGTGAAATTGCTGTGTTTGACCCATCTAACCATCTCGACCTTCTCCCTACGAGGACTTTGCTCCCGTCATAATTACTACAGCCACTTTAGGTCGCCGCCTAACAATAAATGTAAATTTGGGTTGTAATACAGACGACGTACTGTATATTGTCGTATTTTTGGGGAGGACAGTCTGTCCCAGACAGAAGCTGACACATCCTGCCTTAAAACTGAAATTTCTTAACTTCTGCTAGTTGTATCAGAACAAATCATAAGACATGCAATATTAACCATGGCCCCTGCTGTAAGACTATAATATATATAATATAACTATATATATATATATATATATATGTAAAACTAACAGCCTATATGTCAAGTCTCACATTTTCCCTGTAAGACTCACGTTTAAATGCTGTTAATCGTATTTCATAATTGAGTATATTACAGCTCGATCTGTGAAAGACATGAGATTCAACATCTCTAGAATCCATACCCTCATTCCCTACAGGTCTTTCTGTTTGTTCCCTCGACCCTGTCCACCTGCTTGTCTGCATGTCTTCATTTCCGTCTAGCCATCTGTATCTCACTTTCACTCTTCACATCGCCATCCATAAAGCCCTTCTTTGTGTGAAACAAAAAGGATTAAAACAGGTTTGTCCTGCAGTTCCCTGCTTTGTGCTCATCCTTTATTCACCTGCTTTTCCTCTCTCTCTCTCTCTCTCTCTCTCCCTCTGATGATATGAGTGTTGGGCCCTTTGCCAACAGTTAGATCTCAGTGGGGCCCATCCATATGGCCAGCATGTTCAGCAGTCATTACAGGGCCATTTAACACATCTAATTGTTCAACATTTGACACCTTGTCAAGACAATTAGATCCGATTATTCCTGCGTAAGACATTGCGATGTTGATCTTGTCACAACCTGTCAGAGGTGTTTTTTTTTTGTTGGTGCCACACCGGTGCTGTTGATGTGAGTGAGTAATGTGATAATTGCATAACTGCCTGCAGGCTAGTTGTATGCAGATCGTATATGCTGGAAATAATCTCATGCTCTTGCCATTATGTATAATGCATACATATGGGAGATTCTTTGTCTCTATTTCTCTGCCTGTTGATAGACATAAATCTCTGTCATTCTGCCATTACGTTTTGATACTGATACTAATGATGCTATTTTACATCATATCAATGATCCCATTCAATCTTTCTGCATGTTGTTTTAGTAGCAAGCAAATATGAGGCTTCAGCACTCTGAGTTATACAAAGTAGGTATCTTCCAAAGTTTGTCTTTTTAGATTAAACTGTTGTCCTTGTGTTGTCCAGTGTTTACTTGCTGAGCTGCACTGTAGGGATAGCTATGCAAAGCTTTGAATGAGACACACTGTTATTTCGCAGAATGAGAACTGATGAGTTTGTCCACCATCACTTACCTTGAAATTGCTATATGAAGGCATCTCTTTGCGTTATGTGCAGGGACAATTACGGTGACCAATGACTCTTCCAATGTGCCTTGCATGTGTTGTGAGTGTTGTATTCACATGTGACCCTGTCCTTTAAGACGTGGACATTGGTGCATGATTTCTGTGGAAGCCAATGATGGTCCGGTATGTGTCTTATATAAGTGCGATGTGGGAACACTGAGAATAGACTTTTCAGTGATGGCATATTGTGTCCAGTAGTTAAACTTTTGAATTGAAAAACATGGATGTTCATAGATTCTGGATATATTTTTTTTAATGAGGGAGAAGGACTAGATGTAATTTTGAGAACTGTAGATAATTGAACTTTTTGTGACAAACCCCTATAATTCCAAGCAGAATATTTTTATATGTCTTAAAACATGTCTGCAGAGGATTGTGACTTATTTTATTCACTTTCCTAACAGTGGAAACATTTTGGGCAGTAGTGATCTGACAGTTAGAAAAGCGTGGGGTGCCTTCCAGATTTACATTTTGGGTAGGGTTGGGCAAGTCCTTCTGATGTGCATGTGAACAAAGTCTCTAACTGCGAAAATGCTCCAGTTGCATTTTTATGGTCCTGTGTGTGTGTGTGTGTGTGTGTGTGTGTGTGTGTGTGTGCGTGTGTGTGCATGTTTGTATTCCGGGCCTGTATGTGTACAAAATTGTGACAAAATTGAATTTCCCAAAAGGGATTAATGAAGTAACTGCTCTTCTTCTTCTTCTTCATCATTTTTGCTTGATAAATGACTTAAACGGTTAATTGATTTTCACATTTTTGGTGCCCAACAACTACTTGATTAATTGTCTAATTATTGCAGTGTAACTTCCCAGGATAAATAAGGTAATAAATGAATTAGTTAATGCAAAAAATACAGTCTTATTCTGATTAAGGCATAATGGCAGTGAGACAGTAAACATGAACTTCAGATTCTTACCAACATCTCTCATTCTATGCTATTACTCTGGTGCTGCACTCCCTGTGCTTGTGTCTGTGTTTAAGTTTCACACACATACTCTAATGCTCTTTGCACAGCATGGATGAGCATACAATGTGCATGTTCTAGTGCGTGACAACGTGTGCGCATGGACGTCTGCACACCTTCGTGGAATGTTGCTGTGTTCTGCGCCAAGCCATGGAAGAATAAATGATAACGTGTCCTCCATGTCTGATTTCACTGTTTGTGTGTGTGTGTGTGTGTGTGTGACAGTACACAGTGAAAGTTCATTCCTCCCAGGAGAGAGAACCAGAGCCGAGGGAGGGGCGAGGTTACCTCCTGGCAGCTGTTTCGCTCTACCTCATCCACATATTTAATCCCATCAACACTCCCATCATCCCTTTTTCCTAATCTCCTCTCCTGCCTGTTTATCCCTCCCTCACTCTCACTATCTCTTCATCTTCCCCTCTAACTCTTCTCTTTTTTTCTAATTCCTGCAGTCGTTACACAAAACCTTGTTATCCCCCCTCATTGACATCCTTCATATTCCCGCTCTTTTCCCTCCCTCCCTCTTCTCCCTCCACCTGTACCCTCTGCCTCCTCTTGTCTTGCAGCTGCAATTTGTTTCTAAGTTATTGGGAGTTAACAGGTCAAGCGTAAAGGCTAATCTAAATTTCATTCACTCTGTCACAAGGGAGTTAATAGTAAAGAGAGTCTCTCTCTCTCTCTTTCACTTTCTATTCTAGTCAAGGTCTCTGGCAATTTTCCTTTCTCTCTGTTGCTCAGCTAACCCTGTACTATTGCTTTCATGCTACTGAAGGGCACCCTGTCAAAATGCAGGTCAGTGGGACTGAACGCTCCCTTAGGCTTGGTCCGAAGACTTTGTCACGTGAATGTCCTGGCTTGGTTGTGTTTCAAACATGGTGTAGGAAAATTTTATTGTTTTCACAAACAGAGGAACTTCACTTTACTTCAGATTTGCGACATAATCAAATTAAGGCTGAAGAATTAATCATAATATCATGGCCATCGCAATATGGCCATGTGCAATATCCAAATTGCAGGAGCTGCATTACAAATTGAGCATTGTGGTGCTACAGAGATGTCCCGGCCTACAAATCATATTCTCCAGGTGTAAGGGAATGTGCCTGCTTGGTACAGACCCCAGCAATAAATAATACTGTGCATTTAATGATGATTATGCATCAGAACCATGTACCTATAGAACTGAAATCCCCTTCAATATTCTCATTTATGGATCTTTCGTTGATTATCTGTGAAGAAGTCAGATTTGTCTCCAGGTGATGCCTTTAGTGCTCTGTTTTTGGTAATCAGCTCGGAAACTGTTTAAGTGTGTGCTCATGTGTAAAGGGCGTGTTGAGAAGCACACCCTGAGGAGCACATGTAATCATATGCATGTAAGCGAGCATGTGGAGGGAGACTTTACATCGTGACTGCCACTGCAGGTCACGTCTTAAAAACCTGTCTCTTCTCCAGGACAGAAGTGCAAACAGTATGCATTAATTCACAGCGTTGACCTCCACGTGCCATGTCTGGCACCTGTTTCTAAGTTGGTCCAGATGGGGCACTTGGACAAGCCTATTAATAGACCGCTGAGATGCTGTTTCCTGTTCCCAGACGCTTCTGGAGCTTCAAGAGATGCAAATTTGCACAGTAAGTAGAAAAAAATTCTAAAGAAACTAAGATGCCTTTCTTTAACCAGGAAATTATTTCCTGGTTGAAAGTAGATTTCCCAAATCTATTTTTACAAAACCATTGACCACATGTAATCCTTTCCTGTTTCCTGTGTTTTGAGCAGTGTTGTTCCTATCAATGTACCGACCACAGTTGTTGTAATTGCCTCGCCAGTATGTATTGTTAATGGTGGGTGTATACTTCTGTAGTGTCACATTGAGTAGGAATTGATTTATAGTTGTTGCACACCAGGGCTTTTCCTGCTTCAATTATTTATTTCACATCATGATTACATTCTTTCATTCTCTTTGTGATGGAGACTGATGACTGTGGCGAGCAGGTTATGGTGGGGTAAGGGCTGTATTAGATCACAGCACATGTTGAGTCTTACTGAATAAGGAGAAGATTACTGAGCATCTCCACCAGCATCAGAAAGCACAGGAAGTCACGTATAACTGAAGAATGATCTTCTTGTTCTACCGCCATAGCTACTGCAGCCCAAACATGTAGCTAGTTTTTTGAGGAGTGGTAGCTTCGGCACAGCCAACAGTATAGCTACGGAGGCTAGGTGCATAGGCTCCGTTGTATCCAGTGTGGCCCAGCTTTGTTGTCGTGACGTAACCTCCTGGTGCACAAGTGTAAGTCCAGATCAAGTTTTACAAGGAGAGAGCTACTGATAGCTGTGTTTCCATAAACCTATTTTTTGAAGTATGGCATTAGAAAAGCTGTATGAAAACAGCAAAATTTGATAGAACTTCCTCAATTGCACAAAACATTGTTGTGCTTTAAATGGGATATGGAAGTGCCTTTGCTAACCTTGTTAATAAGTCCTGAATATTTAACTCGCATAAATGATCAGCTGTTTCTGTTCTGCATTAATCTGTCATTGTCTCCGAACAGCAGAGAAACATTGCCAATACTAGCTGTCGATGTCTGATGAAAGACCAATTAAAACTTGAGCCAGTATAAACAAATTCCTGAGAACCTCGCTCCATTTATCTCACACAGAAAGCCACCACCTCTTCTTCTTATACTCTCTACAGCCAAGCGTAGCCTATACCGCCAACTTCTGATACAACTACGCATTGCAACGAACCTAGTCTACTCGCTCCAAACCTGTTGATAGAAAGGCGGCTATTTCACATTTCTTCTTTGCAACATTTCAAAAGGTCGCTTAAAAATTCACCTGAAACACGGCAGAATGCTCGTAAAGGCGCATTTGCCTTCTGTTAGGTATCTCATCACGACAACCTTAGGTGGGTGACGTGCAAGACGGTGTGATGCACTTAACCTTTGAGCGTACTCTTAATTTTCAGTATTTAAAATGTACGTAAACAAGGGTAAGTTGCTTTACAGATAAGAATGTCTATGGTTATTGCTGGTTTGTTATAAATCACTGGGTTGACAAGGTGAGTATTAATATGACACCATCACCCTGGCAGAATTCAATATCTGCTTTTTAACTAATTAAACTAACGGGACATAAGAGCTTTTATTCAACATACACAAACGTGTTATTATGTAGTAATGCACTCACGCTGAATGTATCTACTTCATTATCTTCCTCCCCTAGTCCATGACCTGTGTGACCTTCTCAGTGATTATGTGTCATGATGGATGTGGCCAGGTACCTCTATTTAATCATACTGACAGTCATGATGGAGAATTTACTACCTAGAACTGGCATAATGGCAGTGACATATGTTCCGACACCCACACCCACACATCGCACACACAGTGTGTGCTCTGCCAATGCATACATCCACTTGGAACATGAACATAGCATCTGTATGACAGAGGGGTGTGTGGGGGAATTTGGACAACTGTTGGCTAAAATAAGGTGACAAGAAAAAACATATCCTGCTGTTAAGAAACTGTAGATTTTCTTCTACACTGCAAAAGTAACAGAATAGTAAAATAATGGATTTTAGCAGGGGAAACATTGACTCATGTAGGCAACTGTGATCCAGGCATGGACATCCAGGTACACACACACACACACAAAAGCCAAAAAGCCAGGACACAGCCTTTTCCCAAGGGCAACAGGGTAGAATAGCCAAAGCAAAAGAAAACATTCCCTCATTTCATTGTGTAATTTGAAAAGGAGAAGTCACAATCGAGGAATGCTCATGCTTACAGAATGACAATCCAGCTAAATGCTCATTCAAAGTGTAGGAATTCAATCAGAGCTGCAACATTGTTAACTATGCTTGGGTTCTACATGATTGTAAAATACTTCAAATTTATGATCAAATTGATGAGGGAAAAACACTAAACCCCAAAACACCAACAGATTTTACGTTTGAAAAGAGGTGAATTGCCTTTCTGATGTTCCATTTGTTTCCATGAGACTCAAACGTCTGATTCGCCATCCAAGTATCATAAGCATGCATTCTCCCAGAGTTTGTTAGAGTTGGTTGTGTGAAGCTGTATATCAATTACATTACTGCACCGCCATATTTTTAAGTCAGAGTCAAGTGGGAAATATCAGAGTTTTCAGGAAACATGAGTTTCCCACTTGTAATTACAACATGGATGTTTACCTGAATGCTATTTGCATTAAGTTAGGACATGGTATTTTTGATATCTGTGGCATGACATGAGTTCAGCATCAATAGATGATGCACTCAGTGTTTGCGATGAATAAACCTTGACCGAATCCAGAAGAGGATAAAAACAGTGGATTTAAATTCTTTGAGATTCAAAACTACTACGGACTGTAGCTATGCCCATCTCCTCACCTACTATAATTGCGCACTTGTTTCTATTTTCCTCTCTTTTTCCTATTTCCTATTTCTAAGTGACACGTCATGTCTATGAATCCTGAGCTGAAATGAGAAGGGAAAGGGGAGTCTAGAGGTGAGGAACGAACAAATAGGTAGGCGAGGGAGTGACTGTGGAGAGGGAGGTACAGGTGGGGGAATCCGGCAAAGAGAAATTTCAGACCGAGCTTGTTTTCCCTGAAATGTCACAACTGTAAAAAAGGTTTTTATAAAACATCAATCACAGTGGCGCTACCGCTCCAGGTGTAGTCAAGGGGCTTCGGAAATGAGACCCCCCCATTGAACTGCGGTTCACGTCACTGCGCCGCTCACAGAGAAGGGGGAAATGGAGAGGAGAGGGCCTGAGAAAGAAATTAGTGGGGGAGAGAAGCGAGGGAAAAGAGAAAGGTGAGAAGGAGACAGGTGGACATTTTGTCATCAAAGCTGCTAGCAGCCCTCATTTTGTTCCCAATTGACTCCCTTCTGGAACAGCTTTCAGGAGACCATGCAGGTTTTACAGACTGACAGTAGGCTAAAGTATAACTCCACACCACACTGAAATGATTAGCCTGGTCAGACATGTGATATAGAAATAACAATCTTTTAATCATCTGCAATTTCCCCACTGAGGGACTAAGAGAGGATTATCTTATCTTAAAACAAGACAACAGAATAAGTCACAGTCCTGTTTTGTCTTCCAAAATGACCCATATGATTGTTTCATAAAGCATTCATATGAGCATTTTCGCGTAACACTTTATTTGAAGGGGTGCGCATAAGACTGACATGACACCATGGTAACCATGGCCTGACACCTGTCATGAACATCTTTATGAATGTTCATTTGGTCAATTTTATCATGTTTATTGCTATTCAACATTTGTTGAAGAAGTCTGAAATGATCTCACCTTCTGGAACTTTCTACAAAGACGTCTTAAACGATGTCAACTTTGTATTAAAAATGATTGACTGAATGACACTTCCATACAGTCACAAACAATCCTAAAGTCTCCTCGTCATGTCAGGTCATGTCACAAGTTGAAGAAAGGCACAGATCTCTTATTCTTCTTTTAGTATTTAGCAAAGCCCTTTGCTTAGCGCATTTGCCTCTCAGAATGAGTGACAAAGTAAACACGTTTGCTTCAGCTATTGATTGCATGGCAATAGTCTCATGTCTAGTCTCCACGCAATACACACACAATACACACACAGTATCTGTGGAGTACACTGTATAATTAAAGCTGCATTCACAGCAGCTTTAATTGATTTTCTGGCCACTTGGAGGCAACAAAACAAGTTGTAAACACAACATTTAAACATTATTGCCTAACATAATTTATATGAGCAAGAAGTTGCCTATTTACACATCCAGCAGACATGGACCAACATTAAGATTTATGAAGTCTCCATGTTTCTGTCTATCTGGATGTAGATACATGTTCTATTTTCAGAAATTCTACTGAACAGAACGTCCGGCTTCATTTAATCTCCTCCTACCTCTTTTTGGTATCCACTGACTCCTAAGAAAAATATCTGGCTCTTTAGCTGCTAAATTCAATTCAATTCAATTCAGTTTTATATATATAGTGCCATATCATAACAAAGTTATCTCTTATCACTGAGATACTGAGATAAATGCGTCACTATGTTCACCAGCTAGTTACTTATGTTGTCTGCTGTTTGCTGCCGGGCAGGCATCATGCAGTGAGTTTATCAGAGCTTTTGCTCATTTGTCTGCTGCTTAAAAACAAGTTTGATGGTAGCAGTGAGACTGAATTAAAGCTGCAGGCTGATAAACCAAAACAAGGAGCTGAAAGATGCTAAAATGCTGTACGGAGCCGCAGGGAATTGCATATATGTGTCGTAATTATTTTTCAGCACTATGGTGAAGTAGTAATTGGATTTGGGTAAAATCCAACGGGGGGCTGTAAATCCATTACCAACATTGTAACCCCTTGTTTCTATAAGTCCAGTTTAAGGTTAGCGAAATATTTCTGTGATTGTCATGATAATAGCTAAGCTACTTTGTGGTGGTATAGCAACTTAATGTTACGTCTGACTTTTAGGTGTTGGCTAAGGTGATTTTTATAATGAGGAGAGTATAGAAAATAATAATAAAGACGTTCATGCTCAATA
>JAVQJF010093310.1:0-14240 GCA_036023855.1 Gadopsis marmoratus
AAGCTTTATCAAAGAGGAAAGTCTTAAGCCTACTCTTAAATGTGAGGAGGGGGTCTGCCTCCCGTACACAGACTGGAAGCTGGTTCCACAGGAGAGGAGCTTGATAGCTGAAGGCTCTACCTCTCGTTCTACTTTCAGAGAATCTAGGAACCACAAGGAGCCCTGCATTCTGGGAGTGCAGTGCTCTAGTAGGGTAATAGGGTACTATGCATTAGACACAAAAATAGAAATGCATTGACATTTATAGTACATAATAGGGTACTATGCATTAGACACAAAAATTGAAATGCATTGACATTTATAGTACATAATAGGGTACTATGCATTAGATACAAAAATAGCCATGTGACACACAGGGGGAATACTTCTGCAGGAAAGCCATGAAGTATTCACACAGAGGATGACAGTAGCTTGGTTTTATTTGACAGGTTTTACGTATATCTCTCTTTGAGAATTTCTACCTACACTGCAAAACAATGGCGGTGAATGGGACTTTATTTGTGGTGCTCTGTCAATGGTGCTCTGTCAAGTTCCAAAGAACACTGTTCGCAATAAAGTCTGAGGATTACCTAGAGTCATTGTTTCGGGAGTATTGTTTCGGGAAAGAGACAATGCTGTGGAGATTATATATATATATATATAAACTTTTAATGCAGCAAATATTACAAATTATATTCCATTCATTTCCATTGTATGGAGGTGCAGGCAGAAATCTCAGAGCCAGATCTCCTGAGCAAATAAAACCAAAGTTATCTGCACAGCTCCCAGTGGAAAATTATTCATTTTATATCATTTGGATGAACTGATCCTTTAAAAGTCAAATGTAAACACAAGGGTAGCACATATGTCAAGGTCCAAAAACAAGATTGGACACAGCCATCACTCTCAAATTGTTTAAGCCTTTGGGGCCCCCTCTACGCAAAGCCACACACTATTAGAAAAACTAAAAGCCAGACCACTTTCAACTCTGAAAAGCGTTCATTTGAATGGGGAAAAAAATTGAGTCCAAATGTAATGCTTTCTTCCTGTCAGTGGGAATCGAAAAGCCAAACACGGCGAGCCCGACGGTGTTAGCCATTCCCCATAGCAGGTAAATTAATTTTTCATGGAAACATGCACCCAATGTTTAGGAAAGTTCTGTAAGCAGATTAAGAGGTGCACTTAGCTGCGCACGGGTAGCAAGAGTGTGGATGTGGGTGGCACAGTGGGATGCGAGGGGTGTGGAGAACTCACTGGCATCAGGCACCAGCCTCCCCGGGCGACATATCCTCTACTACATTAACCCCGTGCTGCGAGACGCACTGCTGATACTGAGCCTATAATTAATGAAGGGTGAGTGAGACAGAGACGGAGAGAGGAGAAAGAGAGAGAAAGCTGGAGGGGCACCAGGAAAGGCTGAGAGGATGAGGAGTGCCCAAATAATAATTGTTTTACGTTTAACATACAGCAACAAACGTGATCCCATCTACCAGCTAGACAAAAAATAAAAAATAAGGCACTTTTAATTTTAGCATGGTCATCATTGAATCAGACATCATTTAGCGGGTTATGTTTGTGTGTTGCCCCCACGCAGTGACACGACGAAGCTACTACATCCAAACTGGCTCGTTAGCCTTTTTAGTGTTTCAATTTCAAAATTAACCAACATTCAAAACAGGAGGTACACTCTTCAAGTCGTGTTCTTAACAACGTAGCTGAAATACACTAAAACTCTGAGAGGTCTTCATATAACGGGACTGGAGAACGTCCTGTCATTTGTTGAATAGTGTTAATTGTAAATATGTAACTATGAAATGCCACTACTTTAACTCAGAATCCACTATGTGGTAAGAATTACCATTATACTTGAATTCCAAAAGTCTCCAGATGAGTTTTTCCCTGAAGATTTTCAGGGGCCATAGAGAGGGGTTTGCACGTTACTTGCATTTACTTAAAACCATTAATATTTTACACTACAGCAATACCAAGCAGATTCCAAAGAATCCACTTATTCCATTACTTTCTATACACGCACACAATGAAAATCAACTTGCTTTTGATAGATCCATCAAATCAATCACAGTGAACATTTATCCGTATTCTTATTTTATTATTGTCAACAAAAAATTCAGATACTTTCCTTAAGGGGTAAAAATACTCCATTACAAGTGAATGTATTGCATTCAAATTCCTACTGAATTAAATGTACATACGTATTATCAGCAAAATGTTATTATAGCATCAAAAGTAGAAGTACTTTTGAGCCTCGAACACTTTTTTAAATAAAAATATCTGAGCAGCGACAGAGGAAATCGCTCTACTAACTCCAACTACACACTTTTTTGTAAGGAAGTCACAAACCAAAAAGTTCAGGCACAGGTTTAATCTGCGGGTTGAATTCTATAGGCTTATCAAAGGATATTTAATGTAAAATTATCAACTGAAAAGTAATAAGTAACTCCAGTTGGCACATAAATAAATGTAGTGGAGTACAAAACATAAATAAAACGAGAATGAAGCAAATGTTCTGGTAACATTCCCAAGGGCAAAAAGGCCTCATGGGCCACGATAACAACAGGCTAGAGTACATACTGGTACATACTGGGTTTAGAAGAGCCCCACTTTCATAAAATCAATGCTGGATGAGAGGAAAGGGGTGCGGAGCATTGCAATGTTTTGATTGCTGTCTGGAGAGGAGCGCACTCTGCTGATCAATACTGATTTATAAAAAAAAAAAGGGAGTAGTTGAATGAATTTCATGATTTTCCTGGATGAAAACACTATAGACACATGTACTGTAAAGACTTACTTCATCCATTAGCTCCAAGATTGGTGTGCACCTTTTATCTTTTTCTTTTTAGCTGAAGTTGTATGACCAGAAATTACTACCTAGCTAGCCAACTCTCCAGATAGTTCAGTGTGATGCTGACAGGCTTCACCTTCCTTGGCCCGTCTAACTCCACAGGGCGGTGTCCCAAGAGACGGCAGGTGTAGGAAATGCAACATGTTAAATATCGGCTTCTATATAGGAGGCAAGGTCAAGGGGACTAAAAAAAAATAAAAAAATCATTATTCACAGCTTAAGTTACAGGGGGCATGCTATCTAAGAGCAATGAGTTGAGTGCAGCCATGTGAAAAGTAAGGACTTGATGGTTTTTCATCTTTACCTCCCCGTTTCCAGCGCCAATGAGAAATTCAGGCCCTGTGAGCATGTGAACATATCTATACAAATGTGAAGAGACAGATTTTCTGTGCACTACCAGCAAGGTTATGGGGGGGGGGGGGGGACAGAGGGTGGGCAATGCAGATACAATTTGTCACCGATGTGCCACATTCCCGAGCAAACACTTTTCAAGTCAAGATAATGAAGAAGCCCCCCCCCAAATATAAGCATGCGTGCACACACACACACACACTTTGTCTAATACAGTGCATCAACTCTCCGCGAGCTGTCATGAATGTAGACAGCCAGGCAGCGGCATCTATTCACAATCAATTCAAAACGGTCCCTGCCACTTTTATTGAATTTCACATCAACAGAAGGGACAATTAAGATGATGAGTTTTGGTGGGCGGACAGTTGAAGAAAACCATGCCCACCAGGAGAACTGCCCCTCCACACTGTGCATCGCATTGAAGGCCTGTGTGGGATTGCACATGTAGGTGGCATATACTGTACAGTAGAAAGCATGTAGCTGCCTCACAGTGGAACAGTGGGTAGGCGGCCGGTTCAGCTGGTGTGTCAAACTGATCGTTTTGACGGAGACTTGCCCTACGTGATAAAGAGATCCTTGTCCATTTCCCTTTAGGCGATATTTCAGTGAGCTTTGTACATCCCACGAGCTGTTGGCAGCGTTGGGAATAACACCTGCAGAGAACTGAAACCGTTTGAGAGCGAGAATGACGTTACAAATACAGAAAATTATGTGATTGTTCGTTATCATCCCACAGACTTGAGTAGTGTAAATACAGTTTACACAAACAATTGAAAAGTCACCACCGATTTATTCCCAGTCCGCCTCTCTATGCACTTTCTTCATCTTAATGCTGAAACGTTTTGTGGATGGAAATCCATGAGAGGGTACAAGCATTTGCATAATCTTGTACATGCATCCTGTGGTCCAACCAAAAAAAACGAGCATCTAAAACAAAATTAAAAAAAATATGTAAAAAGGAATGAAATGAGTGCTGGGGAAAACCGCACAGCTGTCAATATACAGAGAAATAAAAACAAAGTCAAATCAAAGTTGATTATAGCTGTACATAAAAACAACCTGAATGCCCTTTTCTTCAACTGGATTACAATAGTTTAAGCCCACAGTGTGTTACACATTGAGCTCTCAGTAAAACATAGCCATTATTGGACAGCAGAAACATTAATCTTTTGTACGTGTCTGCTATTGACTATTAAATGAGATCTATCAGGAAACGATGTTGTATTTATGACCTACAGTGTAGGGCACTCCAACAGCAGCATTACAGTAATATCATGTTTCAACCGGTTGTTATGTCAACGATAGAAATGGAGGAAGAGAGAGGCAGCCAGCAAATGCAGTGACACAAACATAAAGTGCTGTCCTTGCTTTAATGGTATGCCCATGAATAGCCAGCGAAAAAGGCAACGTAAGAGGCAGTTAAGTGACTTTTTCTCTCTGCAAGCCTGGGGCAGAGACACAGGGGCAGGACGGTGAAAAACAAAGAAAGTCCTTGTCCTGAAACATGGATGTTTGAGTCCAGAGGACAACTCCTGACCTCAGGGCCTTCATTTTACTCCATTAGGTGAAGTGACCTGGACAAGATCGGGGCCAACATGCTCAAAGGACACGCTGAGAACGAAAGTGGAGAAAATACTTTTTTTTCCCCACTTTGTGCAGAGGAACATCAGTCCATACACGGTGGCTGCTGCACTGGATGAACTGGGCCAAAAAACCTTTGTATGTGTGTATAACGCGTGTGTCTGATTACATGTTGTGTGCTGTTGACATATCAGCCACAGAGCTTGAAATGGCCCCCCAAATGGAAAAGGCCATGTTCAACACGACACAAAGACAAGACAAACAAACATACTCCATACGACAAAGCTCTATGACACATTTCAGTGATAGTGTTTTTATTTTGTTTTTTACCATGTAATGTTGCAATGTTGTGCCATAAATGTGGAGGACATGTATGTGTGCGGGTGCAAATAGATTCTAATTATTGCTGCGCTCTGTGGTTGAGTGGCTGAGTGTGACAAAAACAGCTGCGAGGGAGTCAGCGGGTGTCTTGGATTGGTGTGAGGCAGGAAGACAAGGCAGCTAAGGGGCCCTGCTTGACACACAGCTCTGGTCTGATATCTCCCCCACCTCCATGTCCCTCCCTCTTGCTATCCAAGCCTCTAGCCTTTTCACCCCGCTCTGATTAATGAGTCTCGTCAGGTACCGTCCGTTGCCACTCACACCAATTAAGACATTAGGCCTTTCCACATGGCTTCCTGCTCTCAAACAAACAGCATGACCGCCAGGTCCATCCTCTCTCTCGCTCTCGGCAGGCGCAGAGTCTCTCGCCCAATCAGTGTCCCGCTGACCCAGCTGGAGATATGCTCGTCTTCACTGGGGAGGACAGACAGAGAGACGGTCTCGAACTGGGCCCGTTAGCCTCCTACAGTGGAACTCAGCACAGAAAAATGGAGCAATCAGAGCCGAGTGTCAAACAATCTCTGTGTGACAGACAGCCCTCCACACAGGTCTCTTCCTGCTCTCTGTGTGTCTGCCTGCGGGACGCCACTGCGGGACGCCACCGGGTCTGAACCTAAGTCTTAATTGGATCGACCACTAACTGGTGTGAGCAGTGCAACGAGGAAAGAAAAGTATTGGCTCGACTTGATTGGATGCTTTTTATCCCCGATTCTCACCAGACCCTTGAAAGTTAATTGTCTCTGACCCTCTGCTGCCGATGTCAAGAAACTCTCCAAACCTTGATTGAGTACATTATCTGCCCTCTGAAGTGGACAATAAAACATCTCCCGTCATGATGGATTGTCTTGTGTTTATGTAATCAACAATAATACCTAGTCAGTGCCGCTTCAAAGGCAACCTGTCCCCTGCTCTGTGACATACCCAAATGAGATTAGCCATGGATATCAGCTAGTCACATTATTTAGTACAGGAGAGACGGAGAATGATGAGCTCTTAATGTGCAGTGATTCGTTCTGTGTGTCCAAGCGTGTTTCTGTGTGTCGAGGACAGGGCTGCACGCCTGCGGTCTTTATGTTTGTGTGCCCGTGGTGTTCGTTGCCATCGCCTCATGTTAGCATGCCAGTCAATCATGTGGCGGGGGCCTGTCTCTCATCAAGGTGCTATGCATGATTGCCAATGCTTGGATGCGCAGAAATTTGCACCTCCTCTGAGAGAGTCCCCGCTGAGAGGGAAGGACTCATCTGTCACACAGACACTGCACCAATCCACAATGACAGATGCCGTCTGACTCAAACGGATGACAGCACAGTACAGGAGGCTAAACAGTAAATACATGTGGGGACAGACAGCTGGCATCAAGTGTTGGTCTACATCTATGGTGAGGATATATAATCAAGGTACGTAAAGTGGAACACAGGTATGTATGTCGACTATTTACTATATGCCCTTAAAGTCAAAAAGTAGATTGATTATTTTAAAATCAGATGAATGATGATGATAAAATGTTAGTTTCGCCTTTTATTCACAGTAATCCAATATGAGCAGGGAACAGTGAAATTATTCTGCAATGCGGTGCAAAAGACAACCTTAAATCTGCAAAAGCAAGCATCAAAATATGCATCTCAGGTTGTTCACTGATCCCCTCGGATTTTAACTTCCCTTTCTGAGCTTGGATGTTGACACATGCACAGCTACGGCTTTTCCATATGACATTTTCAGAAAATGCACTTAGTGCTGTGTATCTTTCCTGTCTGTAATCATTTGTTGAACCCAGTCACATTTTCATCCTTTTCGTTCCCCGGTGTAGTGCCACCAGGCTTTTGGAACTTTGTCAAGTCTTTTGACCTGTAACAGAATGAAAAGGCAGAAGGCAGTTACTGCAGCACTCAGGACCAGGGAAATTAGCAGAGAGCGAGGAAGGGAGTGTGAAACGGAGGGAAGGATGGTGAGGAGAGGGGGCCACAGAACTGCAGCGTGTCGGGGTGGGGGATGTTTTCTATGTCACTGCAGTCCCATATTGTCCCCAGAAAATGTCACTCTGCCCTTGGGAGGCAGCGCTCCGAGGCGAGACTCATCTGTCTGACCGCATTTACCGAGATGTACTGTGGCCAGATCCAGAGGAGCCTGGGAGGCGTCCCACTGCACTTTGTTTGCCCGCCAATACCCCTCGCACTGATTGTTTCGCACAAAACCTACAATGGACTTGATCTTTCAGCCACACAATAGTATTTATTTTTGGAAAGTTATCATGCAGCTTAAATCATATTCATGTTTCTATGCCCAGCGGCAGTTAACCCTGGATGCACGCTTAATGGAAAAGTGAAAAGGTGCGCTGTACATCGAAAATGACATAAGTTTTAAAAAAAAACTAAAAGAAACAATGAAAACATGACAAAAAAGAAGGCTGGCAAACTATTTGACTGAAGTCAAAATGTTCAGTTACTCACTTACAATAATTGTCTTTGAAATAATTAGTGCCACTGATCCCGTCAGCCTGCTGTAATGACATGCAAATGTACGCCTGTATCAAAAGTTAGTGTACTGTGCAATATTAATGGTCCATCTCATGAAATGTTTGAGAAGCGGGAGGGTTTAACTTTTTAGCTTCTAATCAAAAAAGCAGACAGAATATGCATACATTTCTACTGCTTCTTTCCAGGCTAATTCAAGTATTTCTAAATCTAAAAAAAAAGACTCAGGAGTGAGGAATGTGTACCCTTATTGGTGTTTGATTTTACTGAGTTTGGAGATGAGAAAATATCAGCCTTAGTTATAATAGTATATAATAGTAAATAGAGAAGTTTTTCATTTTAATCAACAGCAAAATAATATACAATGAACATGAAAACATACCTGTACGTACATACAGCTGCTAATAACCCCAAAGAAATAAATCACACATATTAGTAACGCCAGTTTGTGCAACACAAGCTTTTGATATGAACATTAAAAACAGACATCAGCTCTCATTCTCTTGCATGAGATTCCTAGAATGGCTTGTGTTCATAAATTAGTACATGAATACATAAATGTGAGTAATCCTCTAATCTAGCAAATTTTTGTCATGCTGACAGGCAAGCTGCGTTCGCTGCTAAGGATTAAAGCAGCTCATTAAAGAGAAGGCATCCGTGATTGAAATAGGCCAAGAGCTCTTTTCTCTGAACCGAATGGAAGACAAAGGAGCGCAAGGAAATTAATGGTTTATCAGGTCTGGACAGAACCCTCGTGTTGTCTGCCATAAGCCCCGGACACGACATCGGCTGCATCGACTCGGCTGAGCACCAAGATTAAATGGCTTATTGACTGCGACAGGACAGAGGCATCAAAAATGTAGACTTGTAGAGGAGAGTCACCTTCAGATGTCATGCAAACAATAGACTAGTTACATATACAAGGATACATCGCTTGGTCTGTATGCCAACATGTGAAACTGAACCCGAGTCTTAATACGCACCTTGATTTGTCATCTTTTTCAATATTTACCTCGAGGCGAATTCAGGTTTTCAAAAAGCAAAAACAGGCCACGTGTAAAGTGTCAGTCTACAGAATAACATATAGAACCGGCATTACACTTGTTGAATGCCCCTTTATTAAATGTTGAAATGCCATCTCTTCTCTTCTTCCCTCCTCTGAAAGATCCATAAAGGCCAGGCAGCAACTGTGTCACCAGATTAGGTGGATTTAGCTGGAAATGTGATGTGGGAATACTGGCTTGTCTTTGCAACAACTGATCACTGCCCCCTCGCCAATTCAGTGACATTAGCCCCTCAACTATAACTTTCTCCCCATACTTTATATATGGGGGGTGCTTTAATAATTTATAAGGACTCAGGGGCATCCATGGAAGTGAGATTGAATTTTTCAAATGCAGTTTATCTGGCACTTGCAGCTAGGGGCCTCTTGAAGGTGTATTCTGTAGCTTGTCAATATGCTTTGCCCGTATAGGCTGTGACATTAAATTAAATAGGTTATTGACTGGCAGGTGAACTGGCAATGTGGCTGCTAGAATGCACCCTCACTAGCTCACTGACCCAACCTGCTATGGATCAGTGGTCTATAAATCAGAGCACAATACATCCAGATCTTTGCCTTCTGTTTCCCACTGCATCCTTTATTTGTTTTTAATTTGTACTGATGGTAATCCCATGTCTCCGTCTCAGATACACAGAAGCAATAACCGTGGAAATACCACTGCGTTTCCCAGGGTGCTTGTCATCTGCTCACTGTGTGTGTGTGTGTGTGTGTGTGTGTGTGTCTTGTCACAGTAAGTGTAGGGTGGGCATGTTAGTGGACACCTAACATTACACCTATGCTAGTAATGTATTTGTTGATTACTTCTTATTATTGTTGGGTTACAGGATAGCGTGCACGCACACAAAGAGACGTCAATTTAGAGACAAGGAAGAAGTGACTTAAACATGTTCAAAGCATTAATTTTGACACTGTCCATCTGTAACAAAATTCTAGACTGACATATTTGACACACAGTCGGCTTTATTCAATTCAAATATACCGAATTGTCCAACGGTCGTATCTTATCTAGCACTGCAAGTGCTATCTTTACACTGATATTATATTTATGAACTGGGAATCACATCAACTTCAAAGCTTGAGCCAAAACACAGGTTTAAAATGATGGCAAATAAACTATGGTTAAGGAATGGTTAGGCAACTACAGTACTAAAGTCAGGGGGGTTAGGGAAAGGTTGTGGTTACGTTTAATATAAAAGTAAACATTAATTAACGGTTTGTAATAGGAGGCAAACTCTGGTCAGACATGCTTCAAGTCTATCCACTACCAACATCTCTACACTTCCTGTGTGTTGCACTGCACGTTAGATGTAAATCGTGAGGTGAGATAAATATAATTGAATTGAAACGGTGTAGTCCAATATGGATGTAATTTGTAGGGATACAGGGCTGGGAATAAGTTATAGTCAAATTGATGGATAAGGGAGGTAGACGTCAGTGTATTACTACCATCATCACCCTTTTAGTTTTTAAAGGACTTACCACTTCAGAATCAGTTTTTTGCTAAACCCCCGTGGTTTAACCTTTCACCTTTCTGCAGTGATGTGGAAGTATTGGTCAGTACACTGTGACATCACTGACGCCACGGTTTGTGCAGATTAAAACAAATTTTATATCCTATTTCAGTGTTTTACTGCTGTTCCTCTACATTTACACCTGGAGAAGCCACAACCAAAGTGTTAAGTGTTAAAGAAAAAAAACAGTGCATCTTTATTTTCTCAATACTTCTGCGCCCCTGTGGAGAGGTGCGACACCATTAACCCATTCCTATGGAAATGTAGGACTGTTAGAGAAACAGAATAGTGGGAAGAGAAAAACCACGAGCAGCCATTTTCCTCTCTCTGCCGACCAATCTTGGAAGTACTGCGTTTGATGGATGCAAGGCCACCTGCCACGGCGTGAGGTGTGCTTAGACGCTGGAACATGTTGCTAGCCAGATGTAATTTGCTTAATGTTGTGTAGATATTGCTACTATAATGATAATAAGGAGTGGGTAGAAGATGCCAGGACAGTAAAGTGAAATGGTACATAGTGGAATGTCCAGTTGAAAAAATAGGAGGGAGGATGTTGCAATAAATCAAGGATGGAAGCTGTAACTGTAGCAGTGTGGCTCATTGCACAAATGCAAAAATAAAAGCAGTGTCTGTGAAAACACACACTGTTTCTCCACCACATTGACCATGCAGCTGGGACCCCCAGTTAAACCAGTCCAGATGAGGAATGACATCACAGTTTACTGGCGACACCAGCTGCTGCGTGGTGGCAGATGGGGTTGGATGTGGGTGAGCGGGATATAGACAAAACGACCCGCAAACAACAGTGTTGTTAAATTTAATTTCACTTTAAATGTAATTAATCTGAAAAGATACCAGCGAAAGCTCTCAGCTTTTTAACTTTCCAATTCCGTCCTCATCCTTTCTTGAACAAACAAAGCACTCTTGCTGAGAGAAGCCAGAGGAAAACGGATTTCCAAACATGGTAATGTATCTCCTCTTCTTCACTGCCTTTTTTTTTTGTATTTACTTTTAATTTGTATTGATCTTTCGCCTGCACCTCAATTTTGCTGATGTCAGAAAGGTGAGGGAGCATTACAATATACAATACTTTTTCTCCCCTCTTATCGTGGAGGAAATGAAAAGCAAATGGCACTTTTGTCCAGGACGTGAGATCGTCCAGGCAGAAGGGCTTTGAAGCGCGGGGTGAAATTGAAAAGGTTGCAGGTTCACATCCCTGGACAATGACAGCCCCTCTGCCTCCACTCCTGCAGCTCACAGGAGATTAGAAGAGCAAGAGAGATAAGGAGCAGCATTGGCTAAATGTTTTTTTTCTTTTTTTTCCTGGGCCGGACAGATCGAAAAAGCTGAAGTGCTCCAGTTAGCCAGAAGACAGACAAATAGACAGAGACAGACTGGCAGAGCGAGGACACAAAGTGAATCATTCAGAACTGACCTTGGCTTGATTGTTGTGCGTAAACTGGTCTGCTGGTTCAAAGATAAAAACGCTGGGTACACGCGATCAATAATAAAACACAGTATCAAAGAGTCGATTTAAAAATCATATATTATATGGTCAGAAGTTCAGCGAGCAAAGATGTCCGAGGGAGTGATCATATCTCCTGTCTGAGACCAAACGTCCAAGATTTAACTGTACTGTGCAGTTCCTACGAATAGTGTACATGCTGGAACCACACACACACACACGCACACACACACACACACACACACACGCAGGCACATGCATGAAGTGCAACTTCTTTGCGCTTTTCATGACCCACATGAAATATGATAATGTATGCAGTCAGTCTGCAAAATAGGTGAGGAAATGATGAAGGACCACTGTGCCGCGAAGGCCACCACGCACACTGCTACTTAGCAGACATCCTGCTGCTCCCCTGAGATACGCACTGTCCTCCTCTGCGGGCCACTCAGCCTCCAAATTAAAAACTAAATGAGCCACTATCATTGTTGCATCTATAATGAAAGTGTAAATTCACAGTATGACCTCAACATTTAGCTTCAGTTGTTTGTCTTTCCTCATCCACCTTCAAGCAGTGAAAGAAGTGTCGTTCAGTTTATGTAGAACGGCAAGACGTTCAGAAAAGACATTTTCCAGGATAAACAGCAGTTTATGTCATTCATTCTTTTTGCGTTATTCAAACTGAAGCTGCTCACACAATGTAAATTCTGTCTTTCTGAGGTTACAGTCACACCATTACCACATTTCCTGTCAGAAACAGCTTGAACACAGATCTCATCGTTCAACCGTCCAGACTTACACTTTCATGCTATAGCAGGATGAAAAATGTATATACATATTTCTCACAAGCAACCAATCGATTTCACTAAGGGATCAAAGAGAAACACACAAAGAGAGAGACACAGACAGGTAGGAGAGAAGGGGGTGAAAGGGAGAGAAGCTGTACTAAACACGTCTGCATTTGTTTTTGCCTTAAAAGAGAATTATTAAAGTTCAGCTTTTGGCGAGAACGTGCTCTGCCCATTGGCCTGTCAGGACTGTGTTCTCTTTTCTCCTGCAGGTTTGGACCCACCTGATGTTTGAATTAGCTGGTTTAAATGACAGGGCCGCCTCAGAGAGACGCCCACAGGCCCTGCTCTCCCAGGGTTTCAAAGACCCAGCGACCTGCTTGCTGTCTGCTGTCAGGGAGGAGATGGGAACGTGTGGCGGTGAGATAACCTGTGCAGGACAGAGCCCAGAGTCGTGTGCCTCTTTGACAGGCTTATTAACGGGAAACCGCCAAGGAAAAAGCCCCTATCGGCAGAGGGATCAGGGGAGAAGAAACCTTCCCTTATCACCAGGACACCAGGGATTAAAGCCTGGCCTGCTCTGATAAATTAATTATTTTCTCTTATCTGCCATGTTTAAAGACTGTCAGACAAACCCACCTAGAGCCACAGTGCCAGACCATCCGATGCTACGATGAGAGAGAAAGGAACATCAGGCTATGTTATATGTGCAAATATAGTTTTCTCTGGATGCTCTTTTGTCCAGTCTGCTAGCTAAATACAAAAAACAAAAAGACAGAAAAGAAAAAAGGTTCCAAGTAAAAAAAAAAATGCTGTTTAGGGTTTAAAAAGGTAAGAGAAATGAAAACTGTAAGGAGGCACATCAAAATTCTTGTGCATCTCTAATTCATCATAGTTTTCAGTGCAACACTCCCTTTGGTTGGTTCATATGGTCTTATCTGAATAAGACACTCCTTTTTTGAATAGTAATTTGTAGATACTGCGGATGAGGCCCAGAGTGGCCGGCCGGACCATCGAGGAGACTTGCCAGTGGCAGGTCCAGTGTTAAAAATGCTAAATGAAATAGGTAAATAAAAATGAACACAACACAGGGCAGCTACAGTCTGATCGCCTCTTACGATTGGTTACACACACACACACACACACACACACACACACACACTTCAGCAGTTACATCTGCAAGGTCATGCTGTGTACATATGAATTGGTTATCTTTGTCTTTTGGATGACAGACGGCAAGGTATTTCTGATTGTGAGTGGGCCACAAATTTAGATATTATATAGAAAGGTTTAAAAGGCCTTTTGGTATTACTGTAAGTGTTTTAAGTCATTGATTTAATTACCAAGTCACCAGGTTTGGAATTATACATTGCTGTTGTCATGTTTAAAACCTCATAACTGCACATTTTAGATTATGTTTTATGGATTACATGTTGCGCTCTGAATTGAAAGTTGCACAGCTCTTGTGCCCATAATAAAAACATTCAGGTTTACACTTAGACTAATTAAATACACTGTATGTACTATACTGTGTTGTTTCAGTACATTTTGATTGCAAATATTTTGAGGAAAGGGCAGAAAAACACCTTGAGCATCAGGTTCAAATTAACAGTCTGCTTGTCAAAAGTTTAATGTTCTTTTACAGTGGAATATTGCTCTAATAAATACAGCAAAAATTAATTAGTTCATTATACAGTACTTACTTTTACGGTAAGAGTATTATTAGACTACTGTATTAAACTGTGTGTATTTAGATTATATATATATATATATATATATATTTATTATAT
>JAVQJF010093315.1:0-17141 GCA_036023855.1 Gadopsis marmoratus
TTCATCTGTGAAGATGATCCTGCTGAACAAAACGTGTCGGCATCAGAAACTGTTTCTGCAATAATCCAAAAGCAGGGAACCAGGGCGATGCTGACTTCCTGGTTGGACTACAGGAACACACCATCGTCCCTGCAGCGCTCTAAGAAGAAGAAGCAGACAGGAAGTGGGACGGCGGATGCAGAGTGATGTGCTCACTGTAGCTCTGAGGAATGACAAGCTAACATAAGGTGTGTGTTATGAACTCAGTGTTCAGGTAAATTTGGCACAGGCTCACACTCACTCTTGATGGTTAGGTGTTCCTGGATCAGCTGGACGTACTCCTCATTGGTCAGCAGGGGGGGCAGTCCTCCAATCAGCAGGCTGACCTGCACCGCTTGGTTCCTGTTCTCCATGATGTAAAACCTGGTCTGGTTCATGTGACGCAGAGACACCTGGGAAAATCACAGTCATGGCTATCTCACCTGTAACACACTATTTTCTGTCTGGCATTTGAAGGATGGACTCAAATAAATAAACATAAAAGGTAAAGAGACAAACCAAACAATGAATTACTGATTTGTGCTCTTAGAGCTCTTATTTACCTCCTTCATTACCACTCAGTTACTTCATTAATTGCCCCAAATGACTGAACTGTGTTCTAAAATTACTTAGTTTAACATCGTAAAGTGTATTACAGTATATTCATATATATATCTACCAATAAGACAAAGCATTTATATCAGGTAGCAAGAATAAAAAACAACAATAGTGAAAAATCTGTACCTAAAAATATATGTTTGGTCCGTTACATTAAATGTATTAATTGGGTTTTCAGGAGTAACTTAAAGAAAGATACTGATGCAGCTTTTGGTTTAAAACGGGTTCCTCAGTGAGGAGGTTTATAAGGCGACAGGAGCATTTTAAAAGCAATTATTCATCATTTCTAAGACTCAGAAATAAAGAGACTCATACAATAGAGTAGAAGTGATAAGACAAAACCAGTCTCCTCCTACCTTCCTGATCTCCTGCAGCTTGTCCAGGATCTTCTCCTGAGGACTCAGCGTCTGTCGCTGCACTGGAGGACAGACATGGAGAGGTCACGACCTTCACGAGTTCCTTCTAACGGAAAGTTCAGTTTCATCAGCACTGAAGTAAACCAGGCTGCAGCTCACTAACTAGATGTTACTGAACATTTACAGCCACTAACTGCAGGTGGAGCTGTTGTTACCTAACCAAGTAAGCTAACGTTAGCATGCTAATGTCTGAGCTGTTAGAGTAAAAGAGGTAATATAGAGATCGACACATCCGACCTGAACATTTTAAACTACATTTCACTTAAATAACACAACAGACATCAAATTATAAAACGTTGTGCTAATAAAGTTAGACTAAATGAGTAAATAGCATCAGTTAGCTTAGCATAACCAGATGGTTCCCTCTCATTCACAACTGAAACACTCAGATGTCTCCATGTCTGCAGAAACAAAACTAACATTTATCCTTGAGCCTTCCATGTTTGGAAGCTATGCTAGCTCGTGATGCTACAGTGACTTCCTATTCACATAGTTGGTTGCTCCTGATTGGACAGCACTGCAGATGTTTCCTAGCAACATATTTACACATCACTAAAGACTAGCTGAGACATTTCAGCTTCCTCGTCTGCACCTCTGGCAGGTTCGGTCACGTTTCTTTACATGTTTCTTACAGGTATTCAGAGGGTTTTAAAGGTGTAGCTTACAGGTGTAGCTGTGTGTCTCCTTTATACCTTGCGTTACTGCTCACCTTGCTTGCTGCTCATGCAGACCTCCATCAGGCTGAAACTGGACGCGTCTTCCTCCTGAAACAACACCTCATCATCATCATCATCATGATTAAATATTATATTATGTACTCAGGATAATCTGGCCGTATGTAAAGGAATTAGATTTTAAAATGACAAATTAATATTTGAAAATGAAAAAAGCGAAAATTTTAAATCCTTAAATCCCTAAATGATCAAATTGCAAGTGGAAAAGCAAAAGCTTAAAGGGATAGTTTCACATTTTGGAAAATACACTTTCTTGCTGAGACTCAGCTGTTCAGATTGATCCCACTCTCATGTCTGTAGATATGAAGCTACAGCCAGCAGCCGGTTAGCTTAGCTTAGCATAAAGACTGGGAACAGGGGGGAAACAGCTAGCCTGGCTCTGGGGGCGGCAGAGGGGATGTGTACCAGACTTTTTCCTGTCTTCACTGTGAGCTTCACAGATTAAGGTTACCTGTCTGCTGAGCTGGCTGAGAACCTCGGTGAGAACTGAAGCTGCCGTGCTGCTCTGAGAGACGGGGATGGAAGCTGCACCCGACCTGAAACGCAAAGCATCACCAACAAACTGGAAAAAACACCAGCACATCTCAGCAACATTCATGGATTACTGAGACGGCTTATTGGCAGCCTTGAAGTCACCTGGGCCAGCCCGCGTACACCTTGATGACCTCAGCGTCTCGGGGTTTGGCCCTCAGCTGCCAGGCGTCTCCTCCGTCCTTCATAGAGCTCCTGTTGTCGGGACCGCCGTTACGGTTGAGGACATCATCGCTGTGGAGGCGCTGCATGCCGCCGATCTCATGCAGCTCATAGTCCTGAGGTTCATCTGGGAGGTAGAAGGCCCTCAGCGCCGCCTCCTGCAGGACACAGGTACTGCAGTGTTAGGCCAAGACAGGACTTTACACTGAGCAACAGCTGAGAAGAGATCGTGATGTGGTAACAGCTCTAATAGTACTCTAGCAGTAGCAGAAGTGATAGTAGCAGTATCAATAGTGGTGGTAATAGTAGTAGTACGAGTAGTAGTTGCAGTAAGGGCACAAATTCATATTAACCTGGCAAATAACACATTAAAATGAAAATCATTAGAAATGTTGTATTTTTATTCACAAACTCTACTGAGAACAATATTTAGTTTCAGAGCAAAAAATAGATTCATGCAGATTAACTTTGATTGACATTCAATTTTAGCTTCTTTTTTATTCAAATAATAAAAATTACATATTGTCACCTATAAATCAAAACATGCATTTCATGAGTTAATTTAACATGCAGAGGAAGGCTGCGTTCATCACTCGACAGGTTAGGGCAGCCTGAGAGGCAAAACCCAGGGCTGAGAAGATTAATATTGAACACAACACAGAGGATATTGTATTAATAATAATAATAATTGACACCGGTTATTAGTCTGTGCTTTAATCCAGCTGCTTTGACAGCTACGTGCTGCATTTTAATACTTAAAATGACCAACTTTTATTTTGAAAGACACGTGAATATTCTCAGTTTCCACTAAACGTTTTGACAGTCCAACAGTGGGCTATTACACATGGGCTCTGTAGATAGTAGCAGCAGCAGTAGTAGTGTGTGTGAAATGTTTTAGGGAAGGGGCCGAGCGCTCACCACCACTTCCTCATTCCTCGTGGCTCGAAGGATGGAGACCAATCGGAAGTAGCCGCGCTTGACTGCATCATCACCATCATACACCTTAAGAAACTGTTTCCCTGTGGGACAGAAACACACACACCGTAAAATTCAGATGAACGTCCTCCGCTCTGAAATATTTAAATGTTTTATCTGCTGCATCAGTTTTCACACACGTCCCCTGAACGCAGCCTGACCGGTGTGATATCTCTGGGAACGCTGGGATTTGCTACGATTCCAAAGAAAGCTGTGTGAGTGTAAACAGAGTCTGGACAAACATCATGAGTTTGTAGTAAAGAAGAATCCGGTGAGTTTTAATGCAAGTGAACCTGAACATGTGGACTGACCGGACTCTGGAGCCGCCGGCTGACCGTCTTTAGACACAGCAGCAGACGGATCGACGTCATCCGAGTTATCTGATAAAAACATGGAGGGAAACAGTGGAAACGCTCAGAAACACGAAAATACAGAAAACAACAACATTCAACCTCGACTGAATATTCTGGTGTGCATATGTGGCCGTCTGGTCTCACTTAAACAAGAGGTTTTCATCTTAGTGAGTTTTTCAGGTTCCGATGGGATCATCGTTTCCTGATCAGTTTTAATCTAAAGTTGTAAACTTGCATATTGCTTTTTGTCTTAGTTTCACTTGTAAATTCATGGAAATGGCGTCTTTTCTGTGTGTCCTGTTGTTTGATGTTGCTGTGTGCAGGCCGAGTGCACAGACAGCAGGCTTCATTATTCACATCGTGATGTTGTGAAAACCCTCATTTGAAGTTTCACAGCTCAGATGAGAGCAGAGCGCGGCAGTCAGGAAATGTTTGTGTCAGCAGCGTCACACAGGATGTGGTTTGGAGGTGTGTGTGTACCCAGGTCCTGGCTGCAGCTCTCGGTGATGCGGTAGCAGTGCATCTTGCTGAAGTTCCTGGAGTCGAGGCGGACGCAGGCCGGATGCAGCAGCATGAAGCGCAGACGTCCCAGAGTGCACTCTGGTGGCACGCTGAGGTAACACGCCGCGTGGCTCTGCAGAGACGACAGAGCTGATCAGTGATCAATCATTTAGAGCTTAATCTGGCTCTCAGTTTCGGGGGCCCTTCACCTCCACGGTCCAGTCAAGTACAATAGATGGCAGCAAAGACACCCTGAAACCAGCCAGCACTGCTCTCCTGGATCCTACCTGGCCCAGGTCTCCTGTGTGTCACTTAGTTTGTGGCAAAATGATGAGTCAGTCAGAGGAACCTGCCGGAGACGCTTTTCTAACTACAATAATCTGAACCTTTACAGGTGAGGGGGTCAAGTTAAACCCTCGGTCACAGGATCACATAATATCTTAAATGGTGCAGATCCCTAAACAAAAGTGCAACTAAGACAGATTTGACGGACAGTGAACTTTTGGTGTCTGGGTGCTGTGGCTCAGCTGGTTCTTACCGTGATGCCGCACCACTCGCACCTCATCCCCGCCAGGACATCAGACGAACCGCACGAACGCCGACAAACCTCACACCTCGCCGCGGACGCCAGGTTACCCTCCCTCCAGTGGTGGTGAAACGTATCCTGCAGCGACAGAAACAGTAGATCCGGGGTCAGAGGCTGCGTTCTCTCTGCTACAGTGAGTGAGGTTATCAGAGCGGCAGGAGGGCCACACGTGTTCTGTGCTCACAGTATTATCTGCTGTCCAACTGGCGTTCAGTCATCATCACCTCTACAGGAGCCCTCAGCTTCAGGCGGTTTATTTCAATCAACGGCTGTGAGCGATCAATCAGCTCAGATGGACACACACACAGTGAACAGACCGATTCATTTACTGCTCACCGAGTGTCTCACGGGAAGCCTTTGATTAAAGAGTGTGAGACAGCAGCAGGTGTCAGGTGATCAGTCAGACCAAACTCTGATCAATAACACTGAATCACACTAGTCATTAAACTGAACACACACACCGTCGCCCTGTGAGCTACAACCGGTCTGTCACTCGGTTTCTACTGAAAAGGGTACGTTGTGCAGGTTGTAACGTTATTTTTTCGTGATTTTGATCAATTAACTTAACCAGACCGAACCAGCGGTGCCATCAGAGGTCAGAGGTCACACACTGTACAAGGGATCTGACTCTGGTTTGGTTGCTCTTAATGTACGTACACGGAAACACACATCAGAGCAACAAAGGGTGAAGAGTGGAGCGTTGCACCTGCAGAGTGGAGAGTGTGACACGACTCGCAGCAGACAGCAGGCTGGTGCATCAGAGGACGTAACGTGACAGGTGACACTCACCTGCTCCAGAGTCCCGTCCAGGTGACTGCAGCGACAGTCTGCGCAGCTGAAGGCAGCACAGTCAGCGTGGACATGCAGCTCACACACTGACACACACACACACACACACACACACACACACACGTTAGTGACATGTCATCCTGGTCACAGCAGCTAATGTCAGGAATGTGAGGTCAGAGGTCACAACAGGAAGTTTACAGTCTGTACTTTTAGATACAAGTTGATTTGAGTCATTGGCTGATTTCTCTACTGCACTTCTGTTGCCTTTGTAGCAACTTATTACTTCACTTTGTGCATTTTGTTTTCATTTGATCTGATATTTTAAAATCTCATTTTATTCTCTTTATTCATGAATGTTCCGATGCTTTTCTTTGCCTCTGTGTTTGGAATGTGCCGGAACAATGAGTTTATATAGATTTGCTTCATTGTGAAAATACTTTCTGCTGTCGTCACTTTTACAAGAATAAAGGTTTACAGCTAAACACCATCTGAGCCCAGTCACCTTTAGAATAGAAGATCCTAAAATAAAAACAGACTAAGATTTGGAAATAACTTCCGTCCTGTTGCCCAGCAGGTGGAGCTGGTGGAGCGATGTGTTTGCTGAGGCTGCAGGTCAGTTATCTTCACAGCATCATGTCCGTTTCCTGTGAATGATCTGTGACTGTCCGCAGGACGGCCGACGCAGCAGCTGGCCCAACACCTTCTACTCAGATGCTGTTTGTCTCCATCAACCCGCTGGTTGATGCAGTTAGTTGAATTTTCAGACAGCAAGAAAAGAGGAGATTGTAGCTGCTCTTCCAAATCAGGCTTTTTATTGTGAATAAAAAAAAGTCAATTTACCCAAATTACAAAAAACCTCGTCTTTGGTTCCTCTCATCGTTTTATTTATAGGTTTTGATGAAGTATTGTCAGCTTTTACTTTTAGTTCAAGTTCTAGTTACTTCTGGGGTTTTTTTAATCTATTTTCTTATTTAAAAACCCCAAATCTATCTAACTGGACAGAAACCACCGAGGGAAGAGAGGGAAGTGGAACTTTAGTAAAGATTTGATTAAAAACTTCTACAATCCAATAAAAACTGAGCAAACTCCATCTGCAAATACAGACCATGAGAGATGATCAAAAGCTCCAGAACAGCTACTAAATGGACCTGGAGTTGGGATTTTTCTGCAACTTTACAATATGGTCATAAAATCACTTACTAACGTGAACTTGATCAATTGAATTCAAACTATTTCTTCATTAACTGTTTTTATGAGCTTAGTGCTTCATCTGTTTCACTGCAGCTTCTTTTAAATAAAGTGGAAACTGGTTTAAAACAGTACATTTATACATCATGTACTTCAACAGCTGGTGAGACTGGTTTAACTCGTGAAATTGGTCTGACCTTCACAGCGCAGCGCCATGTTTCCCTCCGTTTGCTTCCTGCAGACGCAGCAGAAACGTTTCTTCTGACCTGCCGGGCCGAAGCAGTGAGCCACCGGGACCTGCAGGGGGCAGTGACAACACTCGTCAACACACCTGAAGCAAAAGGTAACAGACAACGCAACGCGTCCTTCTTCCTGCTGCAGGAAACACGCCAACACACACCATGATACAACCAGAACTACTCCAACCTCCACAAAACAAGTACACGGTGTTTGTGGCTTCAGAGCGAACGCAGGCTCCGACACTGAGCTCCTTCTGTTTTTCTACATGTTGTGAGTAAATGAAGACAGATGAAAGCATGAGACCCTGCAGACACCTCTCTGGGTGGAGGAGCAGCAGTAGGTGGAGATCTCTTGCATTTATGCCCCCAGGGGCCCCTGAACTCCTGCAGCTGGTTTTCACCACAAACACATCAGAACGTAGAGACAGCGTGGAGGACTTCCTGTTGATGGAGAAACTCCTGCCCCCAAATAAAAAGACAACTCATGACGTTGTGGTTTACCAGCCAGGTCATGACCGTTTACTACAACTTACACTGAAACTACAATGATTGAGATGTTAATTAGAATCTAACTGCAGGCAAAGTTCTTTATTTAACACTGATGCTTTAAGCAGTGTGGAAAATTTTGTTAAATAAAAAAAGGGTTAAAAAAACCCATGTTGGTTTAATCAGAAGCTTTAAATTTGCACTTTTAGTTCTGCAGCGTTTCCTGCAGCGGGTTACAGTCGAGGCCACAGACAGACGGAGGAATCCTTCACACTTTTATCAAATATAACAAATAAATTCTATATGTATTGTGTATTATGCAGCAAAGCCACGTGTTTAAGAGCCGAGACGATTACTTATTCAGTGGATTAGTTCATCAACAGAAAATGAAAAGATGCCAGACGTTCGCTGGATATCTGCTGGTTTTCTTAAAGGCTCTTTTTGGTCTGTTGGTCAGACAGAACTACTTGAAGACGTCACCTCGGATCTGGCTTTTAATAGACATCAATATATGCAATCAAATAATCTGAGGGGCAAAAAAAAGAACTGACGAATGAATCCGTAATGAAAAAAATTGAAGTGACGGGAAGCAAAGAAAACCTGTTCAGACTGACATCAGCTGATTTGGTCATTTTGCCCAGACAGGAAGTTCTGCTCATAGATAATCAGTCATGTTACACTGATGACCAAAGTATCCTCATCACCTCAACCTGTATTTGCATTGTTCAGCTTCCCGTCTCCCAGTATTCCTGTACACGCTGCTGCGACTGCTTCTGTCTGATCAACCTGATCCCGGACTTCCTGTCTTCTATCCCATCGTCTCACCTGTACCTGGGACAACGCGTCCACACCAACATGTCTCGTTGTCTTCGTGTAACGCAGCGCTGCTCTCGAGCTGAACGCTGACCTCGTAGTCACACCAGACCAACAGCCTCAGTTAGTGTCTTTTGTTGCCGACACTCCTACAAGCTCAGCTGGGTGGGTCGTGTTACTGCTCAGACTGGACTTTAAGCTTCTGCCAACAGTTTGTCCAAGTGTTTCCACCAAGTGGGAGATTTCATCGGTGTCAGAAATACTTGATATCTCCGACCTGGAACTACAAGTCGGAGGCTGATACCAATACATTTACGCTGTAGTACTGTACTTGAGTATTTCCATTTTATGCAACTTTAAACTCTCTCAACAGTAAGATGCTGCAGGCAGGACTTTTATTTGGACTGGAGTATTTTCACACCGTGATATTAGTACTTCTACTGCGCTAACGGACCCGAGTACTTCTTCCACCACTTGCTGATTTTTCTCAGAGCACAGGTGAGGAAAGAGACACCAGTCCTCTCCGTTACCGTGTGCTCGTGTTTATTGCTGATTTATTGATTGGTGCTGTTCTGATCAATAAACATCGTGTTACTCACCCGGATCAAAGACGGAGTCATGCAGGAGCAAGCCGAGCGCAGCGTCTTCAGGCATTTCTCATGACACATGAAGTTACACACTGAGGGGGAGACAGAGAGGACAGTCAGAGACCGCTGAGCAAGGCAGCAACACCGTCAGCTGCAGGTTCAAACCCCTCCAGACCGGTGAGGACAACATCACTCTACTTTGTACAGGAGGACAAAACAAACCAAAAACACTTGAACTTCTGCTTATCAGATGTCAACATTCCCCTCCTGTTTACCCACAAGCCTTTGCAACCTGAGGCTGTTTTGCGCATGTGGTTTGGATTACACCATCAGTTAACCTTTACTGAAATCTACCGAAACTACGTAGCAGAAGAAGAATTCAAACTGAATTTATAGATAACGAATAAAGTAATTAGGTTGTGGATCTGTCTTTTCAGTCAATTTTCATTTTGTGGTAAAATATAATTCTGTTCTTGATTTTGGACACAAGAAATGATTATTTGTAAGTAAGTGCTCTGAAATTAATTCCTGAAAAAATAAATGTGACTACAAATGTTAGAATCACGAGAAAAACATTTGTTTGTATGAAAAAAAGATGGATGAAATGTTTTAATTTTGTTAATTCATTAACCAGGAGCTAAAAGTCTCATTAAGATTAAAATGTATTTTTCAGGTGAAACTTGGCTGAGAGGGTAGCTGGAAGCATGCTAACATGCAAAGCTAAGCTAACTGAAGAACATATTTAGCAATTGTATTTTTGTTTTTATAAAAGTATTTAAAAAGTACAAAAAATAGAAAGTACATATTTTGCCGCCGAGCATGACAGCTGTATCTTTATTAGTAACAGGAGGTAAGATAACTTATGCTAACATTACCAAGCTAACTCATCATGAACGGTGTTAAACCAGGTTTTTCCAGGTGTTTTTTTACGTGTTTTAACAATTCCACTACAATCTGTTTAGAATAAATACAGCACCTGTCCTTGTTTGATACGATCACAGCAGTTGTTTGGTACTAGCCACGGTTTCCTCTCCAACATGGACGACAAACAGCCCTATGAAACGATTCCGTTAGCTAGTTAGCTCATATTAGCTAGCTAACGTTAGCGGTCGTGGTGGCCAATTCTCCTTTTAAGTGCAACTTGTGAGGTTATATTTTCAGCATAAATGATATGTTCATGTTTAAGTAGTTTTAGTTGCCTATAGTGGCTAAACAGGCGTAGCTTTGCTTTTAAAAAGGGCTAACAGGTCATGCTAAAAACAAGAAACGTTTTTTTAACAACTTTCAGGGGATCTGGTGTTTTTAAAAATGTCACAACACGTGAACCCTTAATTTCCACTAATACTTCCTGTACATTTGGTAAACATGACCCGACTGACAGCACATTAATAAGCAGCCAAAGGTACAGGACGTTTTAGCTAAACATGTTTTGTAGCACATCAAAACGACTGGTATATGTTGAATTACAGCAGTTGTATACCCTGAGACAATATGCCTACCATTAGATATTATGCCGTACAAGTATGATTTACTAACAGACCGTCCCAATCTGTTAGTACAAGATATGTTTTGCAGTATAAAATTACATTGTTTAAGTAATGAAGTTACAGGGTTTTATCCATCCTGCCCACTCAGATGAAATGAATGTATGATGAATGAAGTTTTTGTACAGTTAAACTGCAGAGCTGATCTGAAGCTCCTGATCGGACAAACTCACAGCTTAGTGAGTTTGATCTCTTCTCTCTTGCTGTTATTTAAAGAAGGTCTTTATTCTCCTGCGGACCGAAGGAGGCCGTCGGCTCGACCGCGCAGCCTGAGCTGACATTTAGTTTGCTCTGTGGTGAACCGCTCATGTTCACTGACCAACTCTCTGTTTCAGCTCCAAACAGACCAGCCGGGTTTCTACTGTTCAGGGACTCCAGCGCCATCAACACGTGAGGTCAAACGTCTCTCTTCCGTTCAGAACAAACTGTTGTGGAGCTGGTTTGTCTTTTTGACACACTGTGTGCAGCCGAAAGATAAGTCTAATCTTCCAGCAGACAACACAACATGCAAGTCATTTAAATATTCTGTGTTTGCAGCTTTTTTCTGTTTTCATGTCACTTTAAATGGAATATTTCGGGAGGTTTTGGACTGCAGGTCCGACTAAACAAGACATTTGTCACCTTGAGCTCTTGGAAAACGTGGTGGACCTTTTTGGTTTTTTTCCCATCTTCTGACGCTCTATAGACGACAATCATCAGCTGCAGTCCTTCACCCTGGAACTGCAAAAGCTTTTTGAACCACAAAACATCAGCTGGCTGCGTGTCCAACCACCAGACCTCAGTTATATTACTGATGGAACTCAAGTTATAATAAACCTGAATGATCCTTCCAGAGCTGGACTGACTGTGCTCGTGTGCAGCAAACGTCTGGTGTTGCATTATGAAGTGAAGTTATTCACAGGCTGATGACGCCCTTTGATGACATCACAGGTCTGTGTCACTCCAACTGGACGGCTTAAAGAAGAGGACGTTACGTAATACAGCCGAGCTTCTACGGCACAGCATGCTGCTGCTGCTGCTGCAGCCTTTAATGCATCTGCTGCTGTTTGGGATGATGAGGAGGATGATGATGGTGGTCATGTCTCTGCTCGTGGTCACGCAAACACACCTCCTGTTGCCATGCCAACCGGAGGAAGTAAATCATGACTTGACTGCAGCTCCGGTTGTGCAACAGACACTTTACACCCCCTCACACACAGACAGTGTGTCTGTGTGTGTGTCTCTCTTCAGTTCGCCTGTTGAATTCATGATTAAGTGGCAGCTCGGTGAGAAGGAAAACAAAGAGGAGTAAAAGCAAGAAAGAGAAAGTTAAGAAGAGGAAGAGGAAGAGGAAAGGAAACAAAGGGTAGAGGAAAGGAAATGAAGAGGAAAGGAAAGGATGCCTCCCTGGTAACTTCTGCAGATGATGCATCTCGGTCCACTGACACAAACTGAGCATCTTCCATCAGTCAGAGGACAAATAACAGTTTGGTTTAGATTAAAATGGCGAGACACCCGGAGCAAAGGCTGGTCGGTGGTTCAATTCCCAAAGCAGGAGTTGGAGCTTTTGCTATAAATAATGTTACCTTCAGGGGTCTTACCTTCACACAGGAAGCCGACGAGCCCCCAGATGAAGTCGCTGCAGCTGTGGCAGTAGGTGGGTTTGGTCAGGGTGACTTTCTTGAGGCAGTGGCCCGGTGCGGAGCTCTGGTACTTGGGCCGGAGACCGGGAGACTGCTGCGCCCTCTTCTTCACTGTCAGGGGGCTCGCTGTCCGGCAGTCCCCGGCGTCAGCTTCCGCCGGTCTGGCCCGGCCGGAGTCGGCCATGTCCCCCTACCGAACCTCACACAAACACAGCGACGGTAGGGCGAGCACACGTGGGGTGGCTGGGTTCACTTCTGGTGCAGGAAAGCCTGGATCTCTAGAAAGTATTCCACCCCCAGTGGCGAGACATCCCACCGGGCCGAACACAGCGGCGCAGCCCGGCGAAGGGGCACCGGGCTCGGTGTGTGTCGGCGAGCTTTCAAACGAGAGTTTTCCAGGATCAAAAAATACACAGCAGGCAACCGGGTCACGACTTTGTGATACAAACAAGATTAGTTTTCTGGTTATTGTGACGTCGCTAACACCCGGTGGAGAGTCATCCCACCGGCTGGACCCAGCGGTGCCAGCCAGCGGCGCTGCCCGGCGGAGAGGGCGCTGCGGCCGGCGTGTCTCCCGGAGATTACCGCCTCACAAGCCAGATAAATATCCAACTCTGAAATATCAATCGTGTATGCACCTTCCTGAAACCGAGATCGGGAGGACCGGGGAGGCAGCGAGGCTCGATTTCAAGCCTTTTCAACGTCGTTTTCTCGCGGTGGAGAGACCGTCCACCACGCCGACGGCAGCGTCCCTCCGCCCGGAGACAGCGGTGCCACCCTGCGGCGCCGTGTGATCCCGGAGCTCCCGCTCAGGAAGCTGGATGAATAAAAGATGAAGTATCGATCCAGTCAAGCTGGATGCTGAGTGTGTCCGCGGCAGTTTGGAGTCTGAAATGGATGAATGATGTTATTCAGCCACGAAGCCTATAAAACCAGCAGGTCCAGACCCGGAGGAGGACTCGACAAACCGGTCGGGAAGATGTCCAAACCCGCCGCTGGGGGCCGGAGAGCAGCGCTGCTCAACAAGTGTGAAGCCAGCCGGGGGGGGTTTTCATTTTGGGTTTCTTCTTCCTCCTCCGAGGCTGATTCTTCTTCCGCGTCAGAGTCTCCGACACTGATTTACTCCTCCTCCTCCCCTCCCTTGTCTCCTTCCCTTGCTCCCTTCCTTGTCACCATTGACGTTCTCGTTAACCAACATGTTTATTTTGTGCTTCCTTTCCTTCCTCTTCTCCTTCCCTCGCCTCCTTCCTCTGGTTTTCATGATGTGCTGTTTGAATTGCAGCTCTGACTGAACATCTGATGATGAAGGTCGTGTCCTTCAGTTTGTGTCACTGTGGTGAATCATTCAAGGTCAAAACGATTCACTGTTTTTTACATGTGTTTCCGGTTTGTTTGACAAACAACAACCTGAAATATAACTAAATATTTTCGATGTTTTTAAGCCAATTTCTGCCTCTTGTTAGATATATATGAATATATTTATGACTTTAATCTTCAGTTTTTGCATCGTACGCCACCTCCCATCACACACACAAGCTTCAACCTGAATATAAGCAGCAAAATGCCACAAAGTTGTCGCATGTACAAGATTTATTCATTAATAAGCCTCTTTAATTTAAACAGAACCTTGTTTTACACAATAAGTAACTTTGCTTGTAATAAACATTCGGAGGGTGGAGGCAACAGGAAAGCTGCTGACAGAAGATCAGCTTAGTATTTGTTTGCATCTTCAGCAGAAACCTCCAGCTTCAGATCATCTTTCAGTACAGAAACATGTTTTAATATTAAAACGTTCATGAGTAATAATCAGAATAACTTTATTTATACAGCACCTTTTAAAAACAGAGTTTAAAATGTGCTTTGACAGACGAAGCAAAAACAGGAAACTCAGAAAGCAGTAAAAGGTGAATAAATTAATAATAAATAAAGCAAGATAAAGATTCAAGATGAATAAATGCACATAAAAAAATTAAAGCCAATAAAAGCGATGAAAAGATGATAAAAGAAGGTGTCTTTAGGTCCTCTGGGTGGCGCTGTGGGAATATTTATTTTCTATGAATGTGTATTTTAGGCCTATATTTCTGTGACCTTTTTCTTTTCCTTTACTCTTTGTTGTGACGTCATGCATGAAAACACAAAGACAAATTCTTCATTATGTTTGACATCAAGGAGCTGTGCCTGCTGTTCATGACCACTAGGTGTCAGTGTGGGACAGTGAAACGGATCAGCAGCCTGAACATCCTGCAGAGAGGAGCTGTTTAACTTACATATTCTTACTTAGTTCTTCCAATTTCCTCATTTGGAACCATGAAATAGTTATTTTCATTAATATACAACCATCAAATCATTTTGTGACATTGGTGCAAACTGAATCACCTCTAAATGACCTTGGTTTTATTTTTAAAGTTAATTCAGTTATTAATGTTTAGGCTCAGTGCTTTAACTGCATGGTATAAAGTCCACCTGTAAACAAACCTTTAATGACCACCGTGACCTTTTCTGTAGCGCCACCCTCAGGACACGTTCAGCTCGATAAATCATCTCGATGCTCCTTTTAAAATGCTGAAACGTTCACCTTCAACTCGCTTCTCTTTGCACGTTGCAAAATTAATTTTAAATCTTTGCTGGTTGATAAACGTGAACATTGTGTTATATTGAATATCTTCTGACGTTGTCGTTCAGTGATTCCCAAACTGTCCGACCTGCAGAATTAAAGCACTGATGTTAACAAAATCATCTTTTGGAGAAAAAAGATTGGAACAAATAGACAAAGAATAGACACGTTAACATGTTTCTGCTACGTTCCCATCTTTAGATTTGTTTTGTGAGGTTGGGGCCAATCAGATTCTGATGCATGGGGCCCCAAAAACTCATGAAACAAATGTTGGACAATCAGAGTCTTTAATCAGTGTTTTATATTTGAGCTCAACAGTAAAGTTTTTTGTTTTTTTGCACTTTCTTTATTGTGCACATGTTCAGATAGAAACACACTCATAGAGAATTAAATACTAAAGCAAAAAAAGTCTCATTTCCATTTTACAGTGCAGAGTTTGTGTCGTATGCAGCGTATTATATTCGGTTAATAACTTAAAGTCTTAACAGCTTTTTGTTTTTGACATAAGAAGGTGCTCTGTTGTTTAAATTCATTAACAAAGTGCAGGAAGGTTGGTTTTAATGAATAAGGTGTGACATCGAACATATTATATCAGCTGTTTCCTCACTTTTCTAATTTACCTTTGGTGTCTGCCTGACCACCAGGAGGCGCTGCAGACTGAGTTCAACACGCTGGATTCTCTGCAAAACAATAAAATCACAGTTATGTCTGAATTCACATGAACACAAAGAGAAGCACAGAAACGACAGAAGATCTTAAACTGATTAGATTTAGGAATGTATGAATTATTAATGAGTTTTTTGACTTTTTAATCATTGTTGGAACAACAGTGGGAAAGAACAGCTGACTTGGAGAGGAGGAGAGAGAATAAGTAAAGAAAAACACGGAGGATGAAATTAAGATCAACAAAGAAAAATGAAAAAGCAGCTTTTCTCCTGAAGTTTAAAGAGTAAAGCACAGCGAGTGTTTCTGAACACAGAGCGAAGCAGGAAGAAAGCAGCAGAGGATGATGGGAAATGACGGGATGTGCGATTGGACGCATCAGTGAGGAAGGTGGGACGAAGATGATTTATTATCTGCCAGACAAAATGTTTTACAACCTCCAGGAAACATTTTCTCACACAAAGTTTCATCACATCTGGATTTAACTGACACTGATTTTATCATCATCATCTTGAGAAATCTTCTCTCGCAGAGCTGCAGTCAGGGCGTGATTAGATTAGCTTAGCTTAGCATAAAGCTGTAGTTCAAAAAGACACCTTAACCAATACCAAAACAAAAAACCACTTCCAGTACGTAACTTCTCCTGAAACCTCAAACTGACCAGAAACATGTTAGCTAGTGAGCTTCATGCTACCAGGACAGGTAACACGCTGACTCATGCTACTGATGCTAACTGTGTAAACACATGAACATAAGTAGCATGAATTGATTGAACAGTGTTTGGCTAATGTTAGCATGTCCGCTTGGCTACAAGCAGGAGGAATTAGCATATCATTAGCTAGCTACATTATTTTGCTGGAGCCCGGAGCATCAGCGTCTAAGCTAACGTGAACGCAGCTCTATCCTGACCTCTGTTGGATTTAGGGGGAAATTTACCCGAGAATTATTTTGTCAAACTAATCAGTTAGTCCTCATCCTAAAATTCTGTGTTGCTCGTCCATAGAAACAACTAGTTTTCATCATACTTTAGAAATCAAACTAACTAGCTTGACGACGCAACACAAGAACAATGCTGCCTCGTCATTTCCATGTCGTCTGCCCAGATCAGCTGATGCAGATGTTAAAGATCTGATTTGTCCTCCACTGTATTTTTGTAGTCAGCTGAGTTTTGAAACAACTCACTGAGCTAATCCTAATTAGCTAGCTAGCTAGCTAGCTACAGTTAGCAAGGCGGGGCTTAGCAATGAGCCAATTATTGAGCCAGCTGGAGTCTGGGAAGGTGAAATGGGATTGGTTGCTTGTTCACACAAACAAACACAACACAGGAAGCATAATAATAATAATAATAATCCGTTTTAATTTGACCACCAAACATTTCTCGTGTTTTATTATTTAGTTGTTTTCTCTGTTTGACTTTGTTTGACTGTATTTTTAATTGTCTTCGTTTCTTCATTTCTTTTTCTTGAATGTCTTTAGTTTCAGTCTGAATCAACACTTTATTTATTTTAAGCACATTTTCCTTTTTGTCCCTCTCTCTCTCTCTCCCCTCCTCTCTCTCCCCCCACTCCCCTCCTCTCTCTCTCCTCTCTCCCTCCCTCTCTCTCCCTCCTCTCTCTCTCTCTCCCCCCTCTCTCCCCCCCTCTCTCTCTCTCCCTCCTCTCTCTCTCTCCCCCCTCTCTCCCCTCCCCTCTCTCTCACCCCC
>JAVQJF010093331.1:0-23764 GCA_036023855.1 Gadopsis marmoratus
CCCCCCCCCCCCCCCCACTGACACAGCTGCCATGGTAACCAGATACTCAGTGTTCAGCACGTCACCTGTCGGCGCCTCATAAAAGTTTTGGCCGGTCGCTGCAGGTGCCAGCAGGACCAGACCGGGCCCTCTGCTGTGGTGTGGCTTCTTTTCCTTCGTTCCTCACTTCTCGCAGCTTGCTCGCGTCTTCCTTACTCCGTGGGAAGGTTCGGCGCTCCTGAAGGCACCACGATCAATGTTAAATTGATTATTAAACGGCGCCAGTCTGGCAGTCCACGTCCGAGGACGCCGTGCACCGTGCGTAACTGTCCCTTTAGCTTTTTATTCTGTCAATCATTGCATTGCATGGTGCAGGAAAGACGCTCGTTTTTTGCAGCATCTCCACGTGCAGAACATCAGAAGAGGTCACTTTCAAAAGGAGGACATTTTCTCTTTCTGAAAAGTGTTTCTGACAATGCAGCCTCACTCGTTTCCTCACTTATCCACCTTTCCAGACTGACAACACGTCACTGAGGCAAGGTCAGGTAGAATAATGTGAGGCCAGGGGTGGTCCGGCTCCTCGGCTTGTAGCGGTGGTTCCTCTCCCCGACTGTGGCCCCAAACTGATTAGATGGGTAATTATGTGATTCCGTTCATGGCTCAGACGGCCTTCAGGTTAGCCCTCAGCCCACTTTGCAGCCAGAGAGCAGCACTTGTGGCCTGCAGGGCCAGTTTAGACGCTGTGACTGGACAAGCCCAGGCACCATAATCTGTCTGACCCGAGAACATGCACACACTGGCGACCAGAGGCCTCTCCGCTCTTATTCATTTAGTTTTTTAGCAAAGGAAAAAGCAAGACACATTTCTGCGTTCTGACTGCAGCTCCCATTTGTGGAGGTGTAGCCGCATGAAAGGTTTGATCCTCCGCCTGCACCTTCTCCTTAAAGCACCCGGCTGCTATTAAACGGAAACCTTGTTTAATGTCTTCCCGATGAGGACACATCCTTTTTTTTCCCCCTTCTCCCCTCATTAAAATAACACCTGCGCACGTCTCCATTCGGGGAGCTCTGCAATGTGTGAAGCTGGCCTACGTGTATCTAGTGTGCATGCGCGAGCTGTGCACATAAATAGGTGTGTAAAACAAATCCGCGTAAGCAGGCTGAACCTGCATTACGTCCCGCAGGCTCTCCTGACTGAACCCGTTACATATCATGATATTGACTCAGCTCAGTCTCACTCTGCTTGGCAACTTAAGCCCCTTTTAATGACTATTTCACGTAAAGAAAATAAAAGGACATGAAGCACATTATAATAATGATATGACAGGGTGTGTGTGTGTGTGTGTGTGTGCATCTGGGAATAAAAGTCTTTGAAGTTAATCATATTTCGAGCAGAGCTCCGTTTGTGCCCTTGTTCTTTATTTGAGTGACGTTGTACAGGAAGGTGTGCTGTGTGCCTGGCTGCATTAATGCACACCGTTTCATCTTTTATGTACTGCCCTCGCCACAGCTCCTGGTGCTTTCCGCTGTCACGTCATCGCAAGTAGAAAGTAGAGAATACGTGCATGTGTACACTGCATGTGGTGCATTTATCCTCCTGAGGACCGAGGGGATAAAAAAGGATCTTCCATTTTAACTTTTTCTTTTTCGTCTCAGCATGACAACAATGTTCCCCTCATTCCACCCAAACACAGGAGACATCATTGGAACTGCCAGGATGTCCTCTATTTAGCACACCAGGACTTAGTAGGGGATCTCAAAGGAGTCAAAAGATATAGACCAAAAACCAGTGTCCACTACAGAGGACATAAATGACTAGGCTGGGTCCCAGGAGGTTACGGTAAACTGACTGACTGTACAACCCTTGGTGTTTGTAAGAAGTCACGACCAGGAAAGAAATGACTTTCATCCACTCGTATGAAGGTGGTGATCGTTCTTCAGACTCTGAAAACTGAGACAAGAATTGCTAGACAAACTATGGCACACGAGGTGTGTGTATGGCTGTGTGTGTGTGTGTGTGTGTGTGTGTGTGTGTGTGTGTGTGTGTGAGGCCTTCACGCCGTCGCAGAACGTTTGACATTTTGACACCAGCAGGGAGCGCTAGTTTTCTGATGTCCGCACAGTGCCGGACTGACCAGGTTTCCGTTATTTATTGGCCAATCTGATGATATCTGATTATACAGAATGTAGCTCCCGATTGTCGACCGCATGAGCTACTTGGCCAGGAGCGAGCGGCACAAGCCAGGTAAAGGGGGTGCTAGTCTCGTGGTCCAGCTGGAAGAGACGTGCTCTGACACAGGCCGTGAATCCACGGGCCGACCGCTCACACAATGCAGAGGCTACATGCAGACCAGAAGGCAATCGACAGACAGGGAAGCATACAAGAGGTGGGCGTTGGAGGCAAGGAGGCTGTTGACGTGTCAAGAGTTGCACGCACACCAGTAATCGCAGCTGGGGGAAATGGTCGAGGCGAGCGAGATTCTAAAAACAACACGCAATAAAGAGTGAAGTGCTCAGGTTAATGATTTGTTTCAGTCGTTTAAGAATGGGATCACGTTCACTAAAGGTTAAATTAGAGCTACCGCCCTGTGTGGTGTAAGCTCGCAGAGTGCAGGGCGAGGTGAGAGGCAATTTGTTCCTCTGAAGTGGCTCTTGTTTGATCTACGTTGTGTCCCCCGCCCCGTTGGTGAACCTCGGCCCTGTGGAATCAGAGTTGTGTCAATGCAGAAGGGTCAGGCAGCGCCGGTGAGGGCAAAAGGACATTATCAAAAAAGTAAAAGACCAACGGTGTTCACAATTACACTAATTTGTTTGCAAGTTTTTACTTGCAAACAAATTTGCACATTTGCAAACTTGCAAGTTTTTACTATTGAGGTGACATTTTTGCTTTGCTTCGATATTTATTCTCTGTCAAATTCTTATTTTTGTTTGATATTTAAGATGGTGTTTATATATATATATCCTCCTGAGGACCGAGGAAAAAAAGCTTCTTCCATTTTAACTTTTCTTTGTCTCGGCATGAAACAATGTTCCCCTCATTCCACTCAAACACATGAGACATCATTGGAGCTGCCAGGATGGCCTCTATTTAGCACACCGGGGCTTAGTACAGTAGCTCAAATGAGTCAAAAGATATGGACCAAAAACCACTGTCCGCTACAGAGGACATAAATGAATAGGCTGGGTCTCAGGAGGTTATATACTTCCAGCTCATACTCGGTACAGATGTTACATATATATATATATGACACAAATCTGATTCCGTACAGCTCCCAGAATAATGGCACTTTCTTGGAACCGAGTGTGGAGCCAGTAAGCTTCCCCGGGATGCCGGCAGTCATTAACCATCTCTCATTGTCAACAGACACAGTATAAACCAGCGGCTCGCATCCCTGATGAATGCTCATTTGTCAGTGTCACACGTCAAACAGACCCTGTGACTCATGTTTTAATCATAGCTCATGGCTGGTTGCACATCTTTCCACGAGTTATTCACTTTGTGTTAAATGAGATCCATCACTGCCACGTTATTGTATTTGGGCAAGTCTGAGTACACGTTAAACTGTTGCATAATCGTTTATAGCATGCTGGAATATTGTAGAGGTTCAAGTCCAGAGTCACAGAATGCTAAAATCGCACCTCTTGCGGCACAGATTCTCTCATCCACAAGAACGAAAGCAAAAGGGCTCTAATGAAGAAGGAGAACGGCCAACGGTGGCGTTTCTCATATGACCAAGCGTGCACAATTCAGCACTGTTATGGATAAGCGAATCAAGAGCCTCCCCGTCCTTTGCACACGATGCTGGTGTTTGAACGTAGACGCAGGGCTCTCGGCTCTCGACCTTCCAGGTCCAAACAGGAGGAACTCAATACATGCCTTTTTTTTCCTTCTTTTTTTCGGTGCCAGAGCAATAGCTGTACAGCAGTTGGGTTTTATGACATTGCAAAAAGAAATTGTTGTTTAGGTCTTAATAATGTCCGCTTTTCAAAATGAATATTCCCACTTTTTTCTTCCCATAATGTCAGGGATGGTCACGGGGTCGCAGTGTGGTTTTGCGTGTGCAAAAACCACTTCGATTGGCGGTGATGCAACATTGTTCCTTAGCGCTATGATTCAGTGTTTTAGCAAGGCAAGGCAACTTTATTGGTATAGCTCATTTCATACACCAGGGCAATTCAGGGTAATAAAGATACAACAAGGTGAACATACAGGTAAAATACGGGCAAGCAACCCAAGAGTTACTAGATTCCACTCCCATGTAGATGCACAGTTAAAGTAAAATAGAAAGAATTTAAATTTTAAAAAAATCATTAAAAATCACAGCAAAATAATGGAAAATGCAGTCTGCGTGTGTCTAATAACAGTCACAGTCTTTAATGCAGGCTTTCCCTTTGTGGAAACCCCCCCACACACACACAGAATCCATAAAAGCAACCTAGCAAAGATGGTTTGAGAGTCGGGGCCTCGCGTCTGAGCATTTTATGTCTTTTTTCTGCGGCAACAAGCCGCCCAGTGTGCTGCCTCTGATCCCGTCTTTGGACTCTGTCACCGGTCTAATCCTAACCCTGCCTACTTGGAAATCTTGGCGTTTGGCAGCAGTTGACGGTTTCTGCACGGTTTGGAATATAAAGACCACCAACGAGCCTAAACCCATCTTGATGTCGTCCTCTGAAATATCTCAGACGAGGTGAAGTGGGTTTGTTTCTGTACGAGTGAGTGGCGGAGGTTTTAAATACACACCCATAAACACACCCAGGAGATAGGAAACACACCTTTTTAAAAAAAAAAATAATAATAATTTTAATTTATTTAAAAGAAACCGATGTTTATACATCTCTGAGCCGTTAACCACAATGCGCTGAGGTCTGTCATGTCGGTTTACTGAATCCTGCAGGTGAAGTGTGAGCTTGGAGTGGCTGGTTGGATCGGTTCAAAGATTTATTAGGCCTGGGTTCGGGCTTGTCTTTGTGCACAAAAAAAAAAAACAAATAGGCACAGAGGAGTGGCCGTCATGTGAAGGCAAACCTCAGTGGGGGGAATCACTGTCACAAGCATGTGGTACGTGACCGGAGCCCGGCTGATGGGTTTGTTTTGTGGGCGCGTGAACCAGAAACCACAGTGGAACATCTGTCAGAGCCTATTAACAGGACTCCACACGGCGACACTTCATTTCTCTATCATCTGACTCAAATCACTCCCTCTTTGCCACTGACGCTATGCTATATTACATTTCCTACATTAAATATTCAGCCTAAGATTAGAATTTATGCTCCACTTGTGGCCTTGGCACGATTCATCAATAAATCCTCACTTGGGACGACCCTTTTAAATGGTTTCCTGCTGTATGTAGTAGATAACAAGGAGAGATATTTCTGTGTCCAGATTTATCAGATTACACGGCCAATTTAAGAGCGTGGCCAACACTGAGCGTTTGGGCCGACATTTTATAGACTAAAACACGAGTTGATTCCTTGTAAAGAAAATCAATAAATAATTGAAACGATTGTTTGCTGCTGCCTTAGGCAACACAGTCTGTCCGTTGTTCCAAGTTGAAATCTTGATTCCTTTCCCTGTTTGCCACAGCTGAACCGGCGCAGACGTGGCATAAAAAGCTCTTCTCACTCGCACTATAGTATCTCGTATCTACAGTGCCGCAAGTCAGGTCCAATTTATTGCACTTGCTCGATCTATGTATGTTGTGCTTCTCTTATTTTCAGGTTCTTTGAATAAAAACGGTGACTTTTGACACGCTGAGAGTGCAAAAGAGCCGCTAATGTTAGAAACCTGGCAACAACCACGTCGGCAGGTGCGTCAGGGGGTTCACTTCGACGTTCTCCTCTGCGGCGTGAAACGGAATATAAAACCGTTGTTCTGCGGCCGCCGCTTTGGCCAAGATACACAGGATCATAGTGTGAACCGGCACAGTGCTTCTTTATTATGCACCTCTCGCCTTCGTTCACCTCCCGTCTCACGTGATCATTCTCGAGAACACCGAGACACGTTTCCGAGTGATGTTTAAATGCAGTCAGACGGTCCTTCGGCTTGGGGGAAATTCCTCCACACGCGTTGTCTCGCAAAATGTTTTGAAAATCCAGCGGATAAACTTTCAAACCTCACGGCAGTCGAGCAGAGTCCAACAAGTCTGCTTTGGTTGGTCCCTGAAAGGTTGATATTTAGGGGGATATAAGGTTTCGCAGAGTAGCCACAAGTATTTTCAGGGAGCTGTGGACGTAACACTCGCACCCTTTCTGAATTAAAACGACGTTGTGGTTGTGCTACGTGTGTGTGTTCCTCACGTCTTAAAATAATTAGTATCTGAGGATCGGCGTGTTGCCTTAAACTCACAGAATCGACTTGTTGGACTTATTTTTTGCAAGTCATCCTAAGCAATGACCTATTCCAGCGTACATCTGACTCGTCGCTGATGGGGGGGGCATTTAGATGGGTTTAATTTGTCTCCTGTTCGTAGAAATATTCATGCCTGCGGTTTCCACATGATCCGCTCTTCCTCGAGCTGCGCAGAGAGGCGGCGGAGGGCCATTGATAACAGAAGCTGGGAGCTGTGGTGTCATCGCTGCTGTTCGAGGCACAAATTGGTTTAAGCTTGACATTGTGTGCAGTCAGCCCAAACAGTTGCTCGTGGTTTTAAGGGCTTTTAAATTAAGCCTGACTGGAAGCTTGGAACATGACTTGGCCTTCTGAATTTCACATGTTATTCCCTCGACGGTGGCAACAAGAAGTCTTCTGCTCGTCATCTGATTTTTGGACTGGATTTTAACCTCGATGCTAACTTTACAGCCCTGTATACTCGAGTTTCTGCAAAGTATTACTTTCAGAATACATAAAATAGTGCCACTATTTTGTCCTCACCAAAAAGGTGTGGCGGGTTCCATACCCAGCCGAGCTTCAAAACATTTCATTCTTTTCAAAAGTTAAATCTTGTAACTCAATCTCTCAGACAGAAGGAAGTCAAGTTTGTTATTTTTAAATGGGTGGCACATTCTTTTCCTTCTTCCTTTACCCCCATCTCAGTCATGGTGGCATTCATTAACAAAACAGAGAGTATTTTGTCTTTCCTTTAACGGCGTCGAGCACATGCTGCACCACTGTTGCTCCCTGTGTTCAAAGCAGGCAGCGTAATAGATTAACTGGATTTGTATAATTGGTCCACAATGAGCTGGTTAACATCGGGGTGAGAGACATTACCGACCTCAGTCACACGTACGATGAGTCGAAGCTTCAAGGTTGTTTTTCCTTACGGCCTTCTTTGCATTTGCATGGTGCAATTTAATGATTTTAGGAGTAAGACGCAGCGTAGCTGTGGGTGAAAACCTGCAAAGGTGGAAAGTGTACAGGGCATCTGTAAGGGAATGTGATAAAAAGCACAGTTGCACAACTCAATTTCCCTTCCTGCAGTTGGTGCATATTAGCCAGATCTGTTCATGCTTTTATTTGACATAGTAAGTGATGTTGCTATACTATAAGGGGACTGAAAAATAGCACTTTTCCTTTCCAAGAAAAACAACAGAGCGCATACAGTCATCAAATGCATTTTATCTCCGTCCTCCCCCTTTCTACTCTGCTCTCGGTATCGAGACCAGATTTCCTGCTGGACACCGACGAGACATCTTGATTGCAATCAAAGCATCAGCAGTTCAAGTCAACGCGTCCAGTAAAGAGGCGGCAGTTTATTTGGCTGAGTTATGGCCGGTCTCACTCACGAGCTTCGTGCAAATGAAAGGCTGCAAACCTCACAGCGAAGGAGCGATTGTTGACGCGGCGAGGGGCTCGGAGACAGTGATCTGACTCAGCCACTGCTCCATCTCAAGCAACAAACGTGTGGAGAAAGTCACTAACAAGACGTCACCGAGCCAACGGACACTCGCTGCTTCCATGTTTGAAACGGGAATCTTGTGTATGTCCCTGGATAAAGCACCTCTGGATTGCTTTTCCTCTCTGTTCCCATGGCTACATGTGTATTTGTGTTTTCTCCGTTAAAACCTCTAATCCGCTCCAGCTTACGTACACTTTGATAATATTTGGTTAAAAAGGCTGCAACGTTTGGTGGACTCTAATCCAACGGGTGTCCTCGCTGACTTCCACCAAAGCCACGGTTGAGGTCTGGTCTCACTAGACGATTGAAATGTCTTTATTTCCTGTTTGTCTCTGCAGCAAATTGCTTTGTCACACGCACACAGCAAAACAAATTGTTTTCACGTTGTATTAAATGTGCCACTTATATGTTGCTGGAAGCGACTCGCTGAAAATGTATCGTTGCCTCCAGCTGCATGTGGCAGCTGGCGCGTTATAATGCCATTAAGTGAACCCACGAGGCCTCTGCCTGTGACACATTTCTTCAGACCTGCGTAGCGTTACCCATGTAGTCCATGTAGTTGTTTGATGTAATTAAATGCGTCGCCCTCTGAAATTGATGTTTATTTTGCATTCACGTCTCTCACTCTGTTTTTCATTGCATTTGTTCACTTTTTGCTCATCCGCGTCAAGCATTTGGGTAAGATTGTGTCACTTATCCCAACGAGTTCCATGCGGTGGCGTAGCTGTTTAAGCGGACCTTATTAAGCGGATCGGGTTTTTGACAGATACCCTATCAAATACAGTCTCTTTGTAAAGTCATGGCAGGCCATCGACTCAATTCTTAGCACCACAGCACGCCCTGGTGCAAAAGATCATCTTATTAATCCCACGCATTGCTAATTGAGAAAGAAAAAAAACCCCTGTTTATTGCATCCTTATTTGTTGAACTGTAGGATACACTCCCCCAAAACCCTGAGAACCAGCAAAGCAGTGCTTGTCGTCTTGAGCCATGCATTGCTGTTAATGTTGACAGGCATTTCTTTTGTCAGTATAAGAAGCTTTCACCAGTAGGTCAGTCTGACTCTGTTATCTAATACAGAACGATGTTCACTCATTACTGCCAGGAGCCACCCACACCTGTCGGGCCTCTTAAGCTTCTGCACGACCAGTTTGACGCTGCACAAATTGTCTGGCTCCTCTCTATTATCTTGAAGTGCATTTTGTTAGTGCCAGCAGCTGTAAGTGCACCTCGGCAGACAGCAGCAGCAGAGCGAAACCCCCTCGGATGCTAATTCGATTCACACGGGGAGTAAGCGAGCTCTAGTTCGCTCGAAGATCTAGCGTACATCCAGGCCATTTGTCCGAGCTTTGTTATTTTAGCCTCTCTGCCGTTCTGTGTGAAGACACATTTTAGTTAACAGGTCATATTTTAATGCTTAATCAAGGTTATGGATTTGGGGATGGCTGCGGTGTTGCTGCCAGTAACGTTTGACTCATTGCAAGTCAAACAAGATAAGCTTCTCTATGGTCTTATCTTAATGCTTTTTATGAGTCCTGAAGATTGAGGCCTCTTTTCTGTGAAGTTTATTCATTATATTAGACGTTAAATATTGACCATGTGAATGCGACTGAGGTCTTTCCTGGTGGCCTGTCAAATCTTTACAGTGAGAGAAACATGATTTCAAAGTCGGTAAACCACTTGACAAAAACAAAACAACCAGTTTTAATCCTCATTATGAAACGCTGCAACTAATACCACATGGCGAAATTCAAACCAATGAAATGGGCAAAAGATTAGGACGAAAATGTGCATCTCTCTGACAAAACAGGCTGCATGTTGCTATGGTGGACTAATGCAATGCAACGTCATGTCTTTCTGTTTATATGAGATTATGTGGTTAAGAGGGCCACGAGGCCGGCGGCCTGGAGAGCCCGTTCAGCTAATGATGCATCGGGTTCAAAGTGGCGGTGGCAAATGAGTCGGGGGGAGGTAATCATCATCCTCAGCATCAATACGACGCAGGGAAACGGGCTCGAGAGCCGCGATGCACCACACAATGATGGACAAGGGGGCTTCAGGTTTTGGAGGGTTGCACCTGACTGCTTGACTCTTTTGGGTTGATATCATCAGGGTTTTGCTGTTGTAAGAATAAAAGTGGCTGATTTGCTCTGCAAAGGACACGACGGCGGCATCGTTTTCAGCGTTCCAGAGACACAGGGAGCATTTTCAGCGCGGGGAATAACTTCATCCCATGTCAGTGCAGCTCTGACTTGAGCCTCGTAGAAAGGTCACTCAGAGTGTCGGGGGGGGGGGGGGGACATTCAAATTAGTGAGTCGAAGGCATCTCGGTTTTTCTTTTCCTTTTTTCTTTGTCTCTCGCTGAAGCCTTGATGTTTATTGATGTGTTTGGCCCAAGCTGCGTGTTGGGAGGCCGTGAGCGTTTTTGGGAACTTGTAGAAACAAGATCTGTTTGTTTTTGCGCGCGCATTATTTAGCCGAGATATTTTCCCATCCATTTTCCCGTGGAAATAAGCCAGCTCACGATAAGAACGGAATGATGGTTCTGTTTTGCATCTTGGTGTGTTGTAAGTGCCTCTGTAAAAAAAGGCAAAGGTGGTTTTTAACCTCAAGAAATATAGTTACAAGCTACAGTTTGTATGAGTGACAAACAACATAGATATTTTGTAAGAATATGTCCACTTTTATATATTGCGAGAACTAAGATTGATAAGATCTTCCTGGCAGCCACCCACTGCAAGCATGGCTGCACTTTGAGCAGCTCTAATATAACAAATGACGATTCAAGGGATGATTCGGGCAAACGTTACACTTTTGTGTATGAAGTGTTCACTCCCCAAACTCTGGGACTCTGCATAAGCGCTTCTACACCTTCACGCAGAATGTGACTCTCGCAAGTGGGATCACTTTTGCGTTTTAACAGGCAAAACAGTTCGAAAAAGGCCAGAAAACGCCACAAATACTTTTCAGGTCCGAGAAATGTGTATTCAAATTCACCATCAGTAGGTTTCAAAGTGTCCAACACTGGTGTCCAGTCTATCGTGTGAATGGGTCATTTATTAGGTATTAGGTTGTTATAATACCTTGTTGTCTTACAGTGTTTCTCCTGCAAATTCTGCTATAATTGATCATTTCTTACATTTCGATGGCTATAATAACAATTTTCATACTACTGCACCTCTTATATGTTGAATGTACTCTGTGTAACATTAGATAAAACCCATGACGTTGGTCTGACAAAAGTGCACTGTGATTCCTAGAAATATTTAAATATAATCCAATAACAAAACGTTGACAGTTGTGCATGTTGTGTGTGTGTGTGTGTGTGTGTGTGTGACTGTTCTGGTTAAACTTAGCAGGAAGTCCATTTTTGTCTGTTTTTTCTCCAGTCTTCTCTTATTTTTCATCCTTGTCCGTAAGTTCATGACGGGGAGTCACACCGCTTAGGGATGAACAGTTTCTTGGGGCGGTTATGTCTTTTCCCTGAGCATACCTCACATTCTCTTGTGCCTGCCTCTGGAATTTGCTTCACTGTCAGTTTGATCGCACAGCCGAAGAAATTCATGGTGGTATGTCCGTAGGGGACAGACAAACTATTTCTATGTCAATCCAGATCTGGGAATCCTGCCATTAAACAGTCATGTTTTGGCTATAACCTTTTATTATCATTTATGTAATACAATTTTACTGAATTAGTAAAAGAAATGATGACATCATGTCATGTTTTAATAATTAAATTAAACGTTTGGGCAACGGCAAAAGGACTGTTAATATTTACTTTCATCCATTTTTAAGCCAGGCCTATCATAGCATCATATAATTAAAAACTAGAAGGCGAGCGAGAAACCTGCAGCATCCGACGTAAAAAGGTCTTAACGCAGAAATGTCAGATCTGGACCACCACCAAAAACGAATCAGCCGCTCCGTTGCCCAGCGGGCCTCCGTTGCCCAAGGCCCGTCTGGCCATCAGATGTGTGAAAACGCACAGTATGTTCACAAGTTATTCAAGCAAGCCGCGTCAAACTTGTCTGCACCGAGCGCTCCAGTCAGATCGGAAGCTCCCGCTTGCCGTCGGAACCTGCGGCTCCTTTAACGTCAGCAGCTTTCAGCTGGCTTGTTTCATGGGCTACGAATCTGTCTCGTAAAGACCTTGGGTTATGGTGGCCGACATCATGTTAGGGTGTGACACTATCACATCCTGCTGTGTATACTGCTACGATTACTTGCTCTCACATGAGCTCTGCTAGCCCGTCACATGTGCTCTGCTTTCAGCGTAAAGGCTGCAGATGTGTTCAGAACATTGGACACCCCCCCCCCCCCCCCACCTTTACTCGCTTTATTCTACATGCTGAACGCACATGTAGAGAGAAGCATCGTTGCGCTTTCTGTAACTGTTTGCATGTGGTTTTGCTCAACTCTCTCTTCAAACTGAAGTAGACCGGCAAATAAGACGAGTGTCGGACGACGTTTGTTCCAACGTGTGCAATGTCACAGCAAGCACGCGCTGTGAGTTAATCTAGTGATTTTGTTAAGGTGGGTAGCAGGGATCGGACCCAAGTGCAGACAGCACAGGCAGACTGGAGCAGTTCAAGGATTTGTTTGTACTCTGTTAGCGTACATGTAGGTAGGAAGACAGGCAACAGGTACTGTGAGTCCAGGCTCGGAGACAGAAGCACAGGGAACATACAAAGGGCAAGACTGGAACACGGAAACTGAGCACATGGCAAGAAGTGTGAACCAACACAGAGCAGCCTGTATAGGTAGAGACGTGGCTGCTGAGGGATTCTGGGGCAGGTGAGTAATAATCAAGGACTGGGAGTGACACCCGGGCAGGAATTGAAATGACAAGACAGGTTAGAATTTCAAAATAAAACAAGCAACACGGGACCAACGGGATGTAACACATTTGCTGTCTGTCATTTGTTTGACATGAAGGCATTAGTGGCCACCACATACCTGAATCACCCTTTCAGCAAACGTTGCAGGGATAATAAAGGGTAGTGCCTGCGAAGGTGTTGAGTGAAATTCCCATTCATTGATATCAGATACTGTGTCTGCGAAGCTATGGGATAAATCTGCACAGTCTGTCTGGCGCTTTGCTGCAACTTGAACGAAGGGGATTTTAAAAAGCTGGACTATCTGGTGGGCCCTTTTAAAAAAAAAATAAAATGCAAATGTAATGTATCTTCCCCTGAAGACTGAGACAAGGATTTGGACCTGCGGAATTGAGACACAAAACTCTGAGCCGGTGGCAGATATGTGCCTTAGGGGGCCACATCACATGGAAAAACCACATGGATTAAATTTGTCCGTTAGGCTTACGTTGCCTCTGTAACAAGCTTCCCAGTGTAATTCCTTTTGACGTTGCACAGATCGTGTGCTGGAGCAGTGCAGGGGCGGCCAGGCCACCACATGTCAGCTCCAGACTGCACCGAAAGAGTGCGCTTGTTTCGCACTCAGTCAGTTTAGGTGACTGACCACCAATTTAGGTGACTGACCACCAATGTGCGTAGTTCAGCAGGGGTTTAATATTGCCCAGAAACTGTCAGTGAGTTGGGAAATCACTCGGTTGTTTGGGACGTTGGTCTTTTGTCATGTCCGGACATTTTCATTTATGTTTTTGCTGTCGGTTTTCTGCATTGTTGTGCATCATTTCCTTTGGATTCCTTTAAAACAGAATAAGTAGTAGAATTTTATTACGATTTGTTTGATTGTTGTTTTTTTTGGCGGGCGGGCGGGGGGGGCAAATGTCAAGATTAGCTTTACTGAGCAACAAGTAACATGGCATACTTGCAAAATCCCTGACCTTATGTACTGTGGTTGTATCTGGGGCTGAATTCATTCACTGCCATTATCCTGTACAAATGTTCATGACATGCAGAGGTTGAGGCGTAGCTGATGAATTACAACATTCCCCACACGTCGGCCTGTCGCTAACCTCTCCTAGAACCTTGATTGTCTCTCGTCCCCGTCTGCCCTTTTGAAGACGATTTGTTTTGGTGAGCAGTAGAAGAAGCGGGGCGGAATCGAATTACATCCCATCTGCCCTTTACATGACGCTTTTCCTTCAGCCTTTCCTGCTGTCGATGGATTATTGTTTCATTCGCTTCCTGTTGTGTTCCGTTTGACAAATATATAGTAACAGCAGGGACGTGGGCGGCGGACTCTGCCTTGAAGATTTGAAAATGACTGATCTAAACTGTCAAAATGGCGGCGGGGGGGGGTTGCAGTCAGAAAAAGTAAGAATGCATGTAAGTGTGAATGAGGAGCCACAAGTTGCTGCAAAAGGGCAAACGTGGTGATCAAACCCCCGAGTAAATAAACTACAGGACAAAATCCTGTTGTACTGGTTGAAGTGCTGAAGCTTAGGAAAGGCTCAGCTCACCATGATCCCTTCATCCCTCTCACTAAGTCCCATTTGTGAAACACTCCAAGGCTTTATTCACCAAAGACGAGGTTCACTTTCAGTGTCGCTGAATTGTTTTGGGCTGGGCTCCGGCCGGCCCTAATCTCTACTAAGAAGAGAAGTGCAGGCGCGTTGCGCAATATGGTGCGACTGGCACAGGGACGAGGCAGGAGGTCGGCGACATGTAACTGTTGACGCACGGTTCAACCACTGCAGCGCCATTAGGCAGCAAAGGAACCTAAAGGGAAAGACGGACCGCAGGCCTGCAACTGTGGTCCGTCTCCTTTAGGTCTGACAAAACATGTTGAGCGACAACTGACGTGCACTGTTTTTTAGTTGCGCTGTTGTTGTTCCTGTCAATACCAATTTGCTTATGAACCTCTCGAAGCCCTGCCAGCTAGCAGCACGGCAAAATACGGCTTAGAGCTGGTGGTGGGACGAGGTCCTGACGTCCGGGTCATGATTATGTCTCCTATCTAAACATAAATGTGTGATGTCCTTTCATCGTTTTGGGATGTCACAACATCACCTGTTCCAACGTAACAGTCAGTCACTAGAAGTCCACCTTGGTGAAAGTCGGCTGAGAGCCAGCAGCGTGACGGCTTCGAGCAGCTTATGAAAGGGGGCCTCTGTTTACTTCAGGAGCTGCGTTGCCTGGCGGAAGACTAACTATCATCATTAGCCGTCGTTCTTTCACGCTTTTGTTCATTCATTGCAGGTACTGAGAGAGTCGCAATCGCATTGAGATGTGAAGCATTTGAGTCGCATCACCCACTCATTTACGCAGTCTGTCTGCCTATAGTGGCCCCGTAGAAATGGGATTGCAGCCAACCACAAAAAGGACCCAGTGGCTACTTTGCGCCAAACAATCCCACCATGCAAAAAATAAAAATCTGTTCATTTTAATAAAAAAATCAAATCCAGCCTGATCAGACCTGAGTCCAGGAAAGCAGTCTTTGTCACCCGGCTCCAAATTTCTGACCAAAATCCACTTGGCCCTTTACACGGAAGACATTACGACATGTCACGGTTGGAGAAGCACAAGTGTAAATAATGAAATGAATGCTGCAGGTTTAGGTTCCTGCTGGCTCTCTGTCACAGGGGCATGGCTCACGCCTGAATGGAACGACGCCATCGATAATGTTATTAGCTATTATTAACGCGTTTGCCCTGAAAAGGGCCTGTGGCCTCGTTTCCCCCGGGGGACTTTCAAAATAGCCAGTCGTCACTACAGGAAGTTTCTACCTTGGAACAGTGGCATTTCTTGTCCTGTGGCGTCACTGCACGTAAAGAGCATGTACGTGGCGACCCACATATTCAATTGCCTTTAGCCCGGAAGACGTTCGGACGGCCAGCGTTGGTGTCAATCGGGCATTTCCTGCATTTTGTTTCGAGTGACTAAGGATTCTGCACGTGCTGCTCGTGTTAGCAGACTCTTTCTTGCGTCCTCTGATTGGTGCCGTCGGGCCCAGTCAGTCCTTTTATATTTAGTTTAAGGCATATTAGTTTAAGACAGACGTGACCTGATAATTCAGTCGCCTACTCTTTGCAATGCTGGTGTGACATCTACGGCACCGTGCGCCCTTCAGAAACAACGAGCCAGCGAACACGGTGACCTAGTCAACCTGTTTTGGGGGTTTTTTGCGACCTGTAAAATCTGCTACCGAAGCTCTTATTCCGTGTCCCCTAGCGACATGCCAGTTACAATGAGTTTATTATTCTCTACACACTGACAAATACTCTTATTTCATTATGTTACTGTATGTCGGCGGTGTGGCTAATTGTCAAAACGTCTTGTTTTTTGCCTCTTTTGACCTGCAGATTTGGATACGCGTCTGTGTCCATTTACTGCTGTCCATCACGCTTGGGGTACATTCAAGTAAATTTGACGTCAACCCGGTGACAGATGACGTCTCATCGCTCTCTATTTTGGTAAGAAATATACTGTAATTTACCTTTAATTGAATACATTATAAGCTAAAGCTCCAGCTCTGTTATGCGTACCGTATTCATGGATAAACTATGAGTGAATATCATAGCTTAAACATCCAGCCACATGCTGTATATCTAATTACAGCATGGAACCTGTCATTTAATTTATTTCCATGGATCTGCACAGTATGAACATAAGAGCAGGGAAATACAACAGCACTCGAGACCTGGTTGCCAGCGGGGACAGGCAGACGTAGTGGCTGTCTTACATCACTTTAATTCACATCAGGTCAGAATCACAGCACGGAACCAATTCTGGCCCTGGGAGGATGTGTAATGTTATAATTCATGTTGTTCATCTTCGGTAGCCTGGCGCCGCCTGCTTTTCATAGCAAAGCAAGTATGCACAAAGGTCAAAAAGTGAAGGAACTCAAAGAGCTAAATGTCAGGAAAGAGAGAAAATCAGCAAATTAAAAACAGATACAGGAAAGTGTCGTTCTTGTGTTGACAAAGAATGTAGTGACTTTTGGCTCACGTGCTACACGATTATTTTGCAGGTCATTGTCTGTTTGCAGTTTAAGAAAGAAATCCAAATTCAAGTTTGTGCTTTTAGTGCTACTTTTTTAGGATTTGTCTGCAATTAATTCTCGTCTTTCTGTTTTTTTCTTTTTGCAGAGACAAAATATTCCTAAAGATTACAAAATTCCTGTGCATTACGTTCCAAAAGAAGAGGTAAGATATCGTCGCGGTAAATCGCGGCTATGAATGAATTGGGGTGATGATTGCCTGCCCTGTTGTCCTCCCTGTTGTTGGCTTGTGACAAGCGTTTCACACAATCTCAGCAGCAGCCGTGGGTGACATTCTGAACATTCACACACGCCAACTTTTCAGCCTTTGCCGGTTTTGCGTGTTCAAACGAGCAGCTCTCCTCGCCCTTACTCGTACATAACACAAACGTGTGCACAGGTTTTGTGCTCCCAAGAGGAAGAAACCCATTGGCTTTAGTTTCGTTTTCCTCAGCTACACCTTCACGGCAAACTTTGGCTGACCTTAAAACTGTTGTACAGTGTAAATATTCCGCCAAGGTCAGTCTTAACTGTGAAAATAAGGCTTGACTGGGAGGATTATTAGACTTTGCACTCTATTGAGAGCTTAGTTGTTGCCATCTTTTAGTAAATCTGACACTATGCATGTAATTATCGTACAGCGCTTGCTGTTGCTAACTGTATGCCATGTCGCTCTGCTCTCTTTCTTCTAGGGTGGGATGTGTTGGGTGAAATTAAACGTCTTCTACTTAGAGGAGAGTTTAAAAGATTTAGCGCACAAGTTTGGAAACATCTCATCCAACAGGAAAGATATTAGCATATTCATCCAAATGCTCCAAGAACTGCGGCTCAACATGGGGTCTGTGGTACGTTTTCTAATGTGTTTGCTCCGCACGCCTACTGAACGTGTCCGATAAACGGATGCCTGTGTTTGAAGTGACAGGTTTGCAGCCTTGGTTTATAGATTTAAAGCTGAAATCGTAGATTGTGTTCACATTTCAAGGAAACGGCAAAACATCGAGAGTTGCAGTCGAAATCTCTTCATTCGCCAATCCTTTTAACTACAACCATGAAATGAAGTGCCTAAAGGCAAACTTGAATTTATTCATTTTTTAACCGCGTTCTTGTCCTTGCAGGAGCCGGTCATGTATGATTTTGAGTGCCACTACAGGAAGGAGAGGTGGCAGACGTCGCGATACTTTGACTTTGTCAAAGACTTCCTTATAGCTGCACAGAACAGGGAACGTTCAGATGACTGCGATCCTCCTCCTTGTCCCACCACGCCGTACACAGTAACAACAGAAGAATATTTAAATGGTGAATATTTATTATGTCTGGTATTTGTATGTGCGCCTGCTTGTTGACAGAGTTTGCATTGTGACAACTTAGCGTGTCTGTACCTATGAGGAGTGAAGCGCCATCAGTAACAGTAGTGATGATTAATTATCATTTTAATACAAGTATCAAGAAGTACCACTATCAGCGCTTTCTGGATGCAAGAAAAACAAAAATTCGGTGTAAATCAGCCCAGTCAATCGTCAGTTTTTAAAAATTATATTATCCTTTTGGAATCTTCGTTGTTGTTGGTTAGCAAATGAAAATCAGTCAACTCGAATAATCTCACCAAACAAGCCATTTCTGTTTCCTGTACCTTTTAGCGCCGAAACATTTAGTCGATCAATCGGTTAGTTACAGAACATTAAGGAGGGAAAATGTATTTAATTTATAACCGTTTTAACACTCAATTAGTTGCTCGAGTCTTTATTAAGAAAAAGCGCCAAACAGATGCGAGAATTTGCTGCTTTTTTTCTGTTGTAATCTGAGCGTCTCTGGGTTTTGGGCGAACCAGCAACGTGCGCAGCTGCGACCCCCTTTTTAAAAAGCCGAGAATAATTGATAGTCATTCTTGTGGCTTCATCAATGGATTTTGGTGCAGAGCTGTAGAGAGTGCAGAGTGATGTCTTTCAGAATCGGCCTCAGATTATTTCCGCCACCGAAAACGCCTCACTGATGTTTGACAGGCTTCCACTCTGCTTGTTGCTGTGCTCTTAACACGTTTTCCAGCGTTGCTATAAAACGTGTGATTGTGTGTGTGTGTGTGTGTGTGTAAAAGTGGGATCTATAGATCCCCTCTTGGCTACGATTCAGCTGTAGGGATGGGACTGTGGGTGACAACAATGACGAGCCTCAGGAAGACAGGAAAAAACCACACGCATAGATAAAACTAAAAATGAGACGCAGCTGCGATTTCGGGCCTCTTTTGTGGAAAAAGCTCTGATGTAAACTGCTTCTACTGGCATATCTCAGCAGAGCAATTTGAGATAGTTAAAAGGCAACATCCCCACAACAAACCCAGCGGTCATGTTCATCCCATCTGGTGTGGGAATGATTTAAGCCAAAGGATACTACAGCAAAATCACACGACTGGCAACGTATCAAACGACCAGTCAGCCCAGCTTTCTCTGGACGGAGCTGAGGTTTGTGAGTCTGTGTGGATTTCGCACTCTTGGGTTTGGATGCGTCGCTTCGTGTGGCGTTGGGGGGGCTCGATGCTCAACACCAGCATTTCATTTGGCAAACAAAGAGCATCTGCGGGGAGCCGATGAATGGGATGGAGCCCCGTTCTGCGCTAGATCTGCTGGACTCGGACTGTGTCCTCACAACTGTTACTGGTTATAACGCAGACGTCGGGGGGGGAAAGCTTATTCCACCGCTCACAATGTGGTGATAATGTCTGTGAGTCAGCGGGTGTCAGTTTCACAGTTCAGATGGGTTAGGAGTGATGCTGGCCCGTGACACTGTAAGGAGAAAGATAAGATCACCTGAATGGCTGCCAACCACATATTCTACGTGCGATGTGTCAGGGTTTATAATAACAGCAACAAAAAAAAACTCAGATATCCCTGAGAACATTTATTCAACTGTTTTTTTTGTTTCGCACGTATGGCTCCAGATAGAATGCGGAGCTGTGGGTGACACGAGTAAAGCTTTCAAAGGGCCACAGAATCCACATGTTCTGCCACTTCTGGTTTGGGACGTCAACAGGGGTTTTAGCTCCAATAAAGAAATGTTCACACGAAGGTCTGTGGATTGGCAGGAAACTGTTTGTGGCAAGAAACACGAGCGTTGAGTTGTCCAAAGCTAATCTTTTGTGGCCACACTGCCACCATGTTGGGGCTACAGATGTGTGGATACCTCAAAGCCTCAGCAGCGGAATCCAAAACATCTGCGTACCGCCAGCGAGAAGTGATGCGTTTTTTACGACTCGGGCTTTCCGACTCTTTGAGCGCTTCATTGTGTGTGTGTGTGTGTGTGTGTGTGTGTGTGTGTGTGTGTGTGTAGTATAACATTCCAGTCACAAGCTCAATTCTGCGTGTAAAAAAAAAAAAAAACCCTCTTTGGACTATTGTGAGCAGGCTCTATTTAGGACAGATCTCTTGTGGCCTTTTTCGAGAAGCTTTTAATCCAGGAACCATTATTTCTTCACAAGAACGTTGCAAGATAAAAACTGAAAACGGTCTCAGTGCTTGGACGGCCCATTGAGACACGGCTGAGTCACAGGACTGAGGGAAGATGTCCCCAGGTAGTCGCATGTGAAAAGGAAGAAAAGGGCCGAAACCTGATTGTATACGTGTTGATTACAAAGCAATCTTGCAATCTTCCCAAGCGCTTGGCTTCTCCCTGCCAGAGTGGTCAGATCAGACCTTTTTTTATGTGTGTGAGGCGGGGAAAAGGGGGTAAAAAGAAAAAAAGCGTTGAGTTGACTTTTTATCACCTGACAATGAAATGTTTTCATCATACGCCACTAACCTTCATCCATCCTCTCTTATAACCCCAAACTCACCAGCTCATCTCTTTCTTTGTTCCCCCCCCCCCCCTTTCCCAGAATCACCCACGTCCACCAGTAAAGGCCCAGAGTGCGCAGCAGGCTGCAAACCACGTAAGTTTGCGATTCCCAGTATTTCTGAGAAAGCAAGTGTCAGGTCTGTGATCGGGTTGCACAAGCAGCCCAGCTGGTGTGTCGAAGCGGTATTTTGCCACATTCTACAGCAAGTCGGTCCATTTCCCCCCAAAAAAGACAATATTCCTACTAAGATGAATATTCCACATCACCGGCTGTGCTCGACAGGGGTTGATGCCCTAATGTGTCGATTATCGCGTGGAACGGCTGGAGCCGTTTTTCGCTTCTTTATGCCAAAATTGAGTGTTTTCAAAGTTTTCCACCGCCTCCCAAAATCCCTTCCTCCCTCTTCCATTCCACCTTCCTGAAACGGTTGGCGTTGGGATACTTTTGCCCGTCGATAGCCGCGTGTTTCTATAACGCTACATTTGGAATTAGATCTAATCCGGAATATCCAAACAGAATATGCTGCTTACATGACCCGTGTCCAAGTCGGAAAATTGTCATACTCGGAATGATGGTGGAAAATTAGTGGGCATGTAAACTTAATCATTAGAGTGAGCATCCTATCGACTCGTACAGTGGCTTCCACTTTGTCTAGTGAAATAGAAAATGAGTGATAGAAGATATCATCTTCTTCGGTCTGGTGTCATGTATTTGTCAGGGTGGGTGGATTACAAGAACATGGGAAATAATTTCACCTTAAAAATGTGTTTTGCATATTTATTGCTTCTCTTGGATGTTTGACCAAGTAGAATTATGTTCCGCATAGGTATGCAGCTGGTAAACGTTTGAAGTGAACAATGTTAGCATATTCATATATTCTGGATTTTTCAATGAGGGAGAAGGAGGGGTAGATGTGCTCTTAAAACCTTTTAACTTTTTAAATTACCTTTTTCTGTGGAAAAATATTACTCGAAGCAGATTATGTTTATATGTTTTAAGACATGTCTGGATGGGATTTCAAGGCCAATCTGGACTATCTTGTTGTACCGCCAGTGGTTTACTGGAAAGCTGCTTGTCATTTTATTGTTTCTTTGCCGCTTCTGAAAGTCACCTGTTGATTGTGCATCATGAAAAGCAGGATGTTAAAAGAGAAGTGCTAAAAAAGAAGATGCATGTGCAGAGGTTTTTTTGTTGATGGTCTTCAACTTTGAAGTTAAAGCATTATTTAAATATAGACATTAAAAGTGAGAAACACTGTGAGCAACACCAGACGTTAAAACAATCCCTAAATCACCATTTGTGGGCAAACTAACTCCGTTATCATCCATGTGTAACAGCCGTAACAAATTTAAAATTAAAAGGAGGAGGAGGAGAGAAAATGATGGTGTGTGTTTCTTCTCTTTTTTGTCTCAGATCATAAACCGAGCACCCTGACTGAGGTGGTGGAGCGAAGCCTTCTCTCCTTACTGCTCATTCCACTCCTAGCCCTCGTATTTCTGCTTGTGTGGAAGGTGAGCTGGCCCCCGACACTAAGCTTCCCGAGGCACTTCCGGAGATGCCGTTTTAGCGCTCTGGAATTTATTGCGATGGGCGACGACCTTTCTGCAGATGTCGGCGCAGACTCTTTTAATCTGAGCTGTTGTGATGTCACCCGGGCCGGAGAGCATTGGCATTAAAAATTATTTCCTACCCCGAAACAGGTTCGATCACGGAGGAACGAGGAGAATCTCCAACAGAATCCTGGAGAAGGCGGACTCTTCACAGGAACAGAAGGGACTGCGCCTCCACTAGATGCTGAAATATCAGAAAAGTGAGCTTTTTCTCTGCAGTCAGTGCAGCCGTTTAACAGGAAATAGTCCCCTCACTGTCTGTTCACACTGCAAATTGATTAGCTGCTCCGTTCCAAGTGGCTGCAGACACTGGGAGAGGCTCCAATTTTATTCAGCGGAAGATAAAAAAAAAATAAAGATTATCTCTTCTCATATTTGAGCATTTCCTCTCAGTTGTTTTGTGATGTGGATCATATTTTTCCATAAGCAACAAGGGGATACTAGCAATCAAACGTCAGGATATCCCGGCTTGTGCTGCTGCTGCTCAAAGTTGACCATCTATCTTTTTATTCTGCCTCTTGTGAGTCCCCAGGCTTTATGGAAGCACAATACTAAATCACTAGATCACAGTTGCGCCCCTTCAGTAGGGGCCCACATCAAATTTTAGCCCCAGGTTCTCCCCAGCAGGTTATTCTGGCCCTGGACATGAGCAGTATGCTTTGAATATATCACTGTGCCTCGGGCCAGAGGTTTTCAACGTGGCAGGTGGGCCAAACAGTTTCAGGAGAGGCTCAGTTATCAAGTGGAGATCACATAGAATAGCCTAAATGCGTGTGATTTGGCTAAAGAGATAGTTCACCGATACAGTAGTTTGAGGGAATTTGACTGAGGGTTCCCCAGAGTCCAGCTTTGTCTGAGCGAGGCCCACGGTCTCAGACTTGGAACACTCCTGGCTTAGGCCGTTTCACTCACCTGTTTCTGCAGCCTTCTCAATACCTACTGCAATAGCACTGAACTCTGACTTCATTTTGTCCCCGACAACTTTTACTTCACAAGCAAGACGATGTCGCATGAAAATGCAAATGCAAAATTGACAGCTCCTGGCAGTCTTTTTACAGTCTGAATCCCTTTTTTATCCTTTCGTTCCAATTACAGAAACATGTTGAACATCATTGAAACTGTGTAACGCTTCCACCCTCCGATGTTCTTCATCGCAATTGGTGAGATTCTTCATTTTCATTCAATTCAATTCTTTATTTTTTTTTCTTTTAACAAAGGAAATCTTGTTTGAATCCTTGCCTGACGCTGGGCTCTGAAACCCCTCCCCACACTTCTCTCTCACAGGGCTCTACTCCTTTTCTCCTGTTGGCGTCCAAAAGTGGTGAAAAACAAACACGAGGCTGAATTCCATCGCGAGATCTCAGAGGTAAAAGGCCTGTTTTTGACTGCTCTCCGGATTCACCGTGGCAGAATTCACAAATGCCGTGACCAAGATTCCTCTGGTTAAACCACGCCTGCTACCATATGGATAAGCTTGCCTTTCTTATAAGACTACGTTAACCCCATGCTTTTGAAAAAGACTGAGATTTTAGCAGAGAGAAACCCCCGCGGCCACACCCTTACTGGATTCTCTGGTTCCCGCGAATCCTCCATCAGAACCTGCTGCATCAC